>VXBC01009842.1:513359-663090 GCA_013399945.1 Ploceus nigricollis | reverse complement strand
GGGGCGCGCACGCACACACGGACCGGCGGCGGCCGGGCGGGAGGGCGGGGGGGCCGGCAGATGAAGATGGCAATGTCTGTGATCCAAGCGTGCCGCAGCCTGGCGCTCTCAACATGGCTGCTGTCCTTTTGTTTCGTGCATCTGCTGTGCCTGGACTTCACCGTGGCCGAGAAGGAGGAGTGGTACACGGCCTTCGTCAACATCACCTACGCCGACCCGGCAGCCGGCAGCGCCGAGCTCCGCAGCGAGAAGAGCGAGTGCGGGCGCTACGGCGAGCAGTCGCCCAAGCAGGACGCCCGCGGGCAGGTGGCCCTCTCCGCCTCCCCCGCCGACCGCTACGCCTGCGACCCCGGCACCCGCTTCAACGCTCCGGCGCCGGGCAAGAGCTGGGTGGCCCTGATCCCGCGGGGAAACTGCACCTACAAGGACAAGATCCGCCACGCCGCCGCCCAGAACGCCTCCGCCGTCGTCATCTATAACGTGGGCTCCAGCAACGCCAACGAGACCATCACCATGCCCCACGCAGGTGAGCCACGCCAGCCCCAGGGGTGTGCTGAGGGGGCAGACGGATGGACCCCCTTTTCCAGCCCGCTCTGCCCTCCCGCATCCTTGAGGTGGGAGCTACTGCGGGAAGGTGTCCTCGCACCTCCTGACAGGGAGCAGGATGGGCTGTGGGCGTCGCTGGGTGATGGATGCCCATCGTGGGGTCCATGGAGCTCCTCTCCATGCTGCCATGGCAAAGGATGGATGTGCTGCTAACATATCCATAGCAATGCACGCCGGTGCTCCAGAGATGAAAAGTTTGGGACATGTAAAGTTTGGGTCTAGTCAGAGGAATGGGACGCTGATCCCACTGTGGGGCACAGGTGTTTCGATGTGTCCTGAGATTCTTCTGGCAGGTGCTGTGCGGGATCAAGTGTGACTGAGAGCTTCAGAAGAGGAGAACTTGCAGTGTTGTGGTGCAGGCTTATCAGGAGGTGCAATAAATTAGAGAACACGGTGTCCACAGTCTTGGCTGCAGTGGTGTAAAAGCTATGAGTTCGAGTAGGAATGTCATGTATTTGATTTGGTGAGAACATGAGATCTGTTGTCCAGGACAAGGAAGGGGGGAGTGTTTCACTCTCCCAGGTGAATATTCTGGTGGAGTTTGTGCTTGCAGTGTCAGCACATGGATGGGCAGCTCCCAACATGTGCTTGTCAACTAGAACCCAGTCAAAATCCAGTCATTCAAAATAACCTGAACCCTGGTTTACGCCCACAAAGCCCCCCCCCTACCCCCCCCACCCCCGTTTCTGTACCAGTGCTTGATCTGAAATAATGTCTTAAAAACAGTTCACCAGATTTCTGTTTAGGGACAATGTTTTCTGCCAGGGGTCACTTTTCTACCAGCTGCCTATGCCATGGAGATAAGATGCCACCTATTGTGAAATCTCAGTTTGGTTTCCATCCAGTAACTAATTATGCCCAGCTGTTTTATGCCTGTTGAATCTTAGTAGAGTTGGGGTAAATTCAAACACAGAAATGCTGCAAAACAGGATGTTATTCTAATGACATGTTACATTTCCACAGTAAACTAGCTAGGTTGGATGTGCTGAAAAGCAATTTGTTGCCTAACCATAGTGCTAAAATACTGCTGATGCAAAAGTAGTGATGTTGGAACCTCTTGTGTCCAGCCTGTTTCAGAGATTAACCACTTGTATTGGGCAAATTAGTGTTTCTTTGGTAGGGTTGGTGGAAGATGGAGCTTTTTTTAGTGTTTTCCTTTGGTTTTGTGAGACAAGCAACTCGTAACCTCTTGAGCTTCCTAAAACTATGTTTTGTAACCTGCCAATGGTTTAGCAGCTGTTCAGATTATACTTCTTGCTACTTTAAGTATCACAGATTATATACTAAGAAGTATAAAGTAGTAGGAGCTTGGCATACTTATGCACCCTCAAAATAAAGCTCAAGCTGTTTTAAAACTTAAGATGCAGCATAGTTTATTCTTCTCTAGTAAGTTTCTCTAAAACTGCCAACATGCTGGATTGTTTGCCTGTTTTTAAAGTATGCACTAAGCTATTTTCCCACACAAATGGTGTTTTATTAAGAAACAGTGGGAGTAAAAAATGTGTCTAACCTTTTAAAATGTTAGAGCTTTGGTTTGTTTTAAAGTCTAAGATGAAGTAGGGAAGGAAACTTTCTTACTGCAAGTGGCCTCAGATTTAACAAACATGAACATAGTATCAATTATCCTGGGAGCAGCTTCTTCTGTGTCATATGATTCCACAGGATTTGTTCTGAGAATCCTTTCTGCATACTGAATTGATGCCCGGCAGTGGGTTTGTACAGCACCAGCGGCTGAAATGAAAAGAAACTTTCAGAAATTCATCTGGCCTTGTGGAATATGGTCAGTGAGACTGAAGGACTTTGCTCCTAGATTTGATGAAGTTGTCTTCATTCTAAGGATTTTTGTTCAGTGAAGTTGAGTAATGATGGTTGGGCTTACCTTA
This sequence comes from Ploceus nigricollis, assembly GCA_013399945.1. Taxonomy (NCBI): domain Eukaryota; kingdom Metazoa; phylum Chordata; class Aves; order Passeriformes; family Ploceidae; genus Ploceus; species Ploceus nigricollis. Next base: position 660,601 of record VXBC01009842.1, on the reverse strand, counting down.
GAGAAAACCTATCCTCTGCACATGGTCAAAACTGAGAGGAGTTTTAGACCACAAGTCTGATGAAACAGAAGAAAAAATAATTCTTCTTGGCTATTTAGCAATCTAGCAGGGATTCAGAGCTTTACCCTCCCTCTGGTACTGCTGTTACTCTGGGACAAAGTGAATGGTTAGGCTGTGTAAAACTGGCTGCAAGTTTCTAACTTGGAGCCTTTGACATTTGCTTGTTCCCAGTCTAAATGATAGCACAAGATTCAAGGGAAAAATGAATCAGTTTCTTGGTTTCTGAGTTCAGCAGCATCTGCAGTGCTCTGCCCACGCAAAATCCTGGAGTGAGAAAAAGAAAATTCCATCCTGGAAAATACTTGGGGGTTGAGAGGGACGGGTGAAATATGACCTAAAAAGCAATTTTAAAGTCAAAAGAAATATGATGTTACTCCCTTATTATTTTCTATTTCCTTCTAACAGATTTTTTTGAGGTTTCATAGAAGCTTAAACAAACTCTTCCTATACAGAAAAGTGTATCCTGTTGCATAACAATGTGGCTTCTGCCCTTACTAAATAACTTTTACTCCTAAGAGTAATACTACTCCTAAGAGTTTTTTTCCCTTACATACATTCTTCTCTTCTGTATGTTTTGCCTTCTTTCTCTTATTGTCACTTTCCCTCTTTGTGCTTCTTTTTCTGCTCCTCTCACCCTTGTTTCTTCACCTCTACCCCCGTGCTTCCTTCCCTGCCTTAACCATGTTACTTTGCCATTTCATAGTGCTTTGCCCTTGCCACTTTCTTCCCAAGGCACTCTTTCTCTTGCCAAAGAACTTACCTCATGGCTCTGTGTTTAATTATATTTCCTGTTTTCTGCTACAGTGCATGCCAATGTCCCATTGCTCATGTAATTCCTCCTGATTTTGAAATCTATAGGCAACTGTAGCAAGATACTGTGTGTGAAGCTGAAGGAGGGTTCATAGACCTCCCTCCCACCACCCCCAAATCAAAACCAGGGTAGTATTATATCAAAGCTTGTTGTAGAAATCTTAAAATATGACTCTCCAGGATTTATTTATAGAGCATACAGCACAAAGTGTGCAATTTGAACCGGTTCCATCACCCCATGGAAAGACTTTGCTTTCAGGGAGCTGGTACTGAGGTCGCTGCTTGCACACCCAGAAGGATGAGGTAGAGTTATGATATCTACATTCACAGGGAATGTGGAGCTCTGGGATTCTCCTGCTCGGATGTCCTTAGCTTGTATATCATCTGCTACAGCCTGTGCAAACTGGCATCTTTATTTTTATTGGCTTAAAGGATGGCATAGGATCTGTGAGTATGACTTTGTTTGCATTTTGGCTAAGTAGGCTCCAACCAGAGAAGGAAAAAAGGCATCTAGAATTTCTATTTCAGGTGCTTTGCATTTCTTCTAGATCAACTTTCCTAGCAGAAAAGTGCTCTAAAAATATAGAGGATGTTCTTTTTTCTCCAGAAGAAATCCATGGTGTTGGCTGGGGTTTCTCATTGAAGATTTTTCTTACTCAGACCAAATTAGCCATTATCTAGGTTTGAAAAGGCCCCAGCCACTGTGTCTACATTTAATAATTTAGTATTAATTTGCAGTAGTCTTGGTACCTGTTGTAGCTTATATTCTAACATTTCCTCTGAGCTCAGAATAGAGACAGTAAGAGAGCCTTCCAGAAGGTGATTCAAGGTGAGAACTTCCTTCTCTACAGTTCATATTTGAGGGAACCTACATGGACCATTTCTAACTTGGGAACCTGTCAGGTGCTTGGGGCAAGGGAGGTTAACTGTGATTGTACATGATTCATATGTGGGTAAAAATCAAATCTATAATATTCTACATAGCTTCTAAGATTCAGTCGGAATTCTGAGGTGCATCAGATTATCTCACAGAACGAATATTGTTAACATGTGAAGTAAATTACATCCTACGTATTTTGCATCAGGAACATATGTTAGTCAAGCAGTGTTGCATTCTCCATGTTCTGCCTTTCCAGTGCATCCCATCACAAATTTTAAGTCACGTGCCTCACCTATGACAGCCCCTTTGCAATAATGGGCAGATGCCTCGTTTTTTTTGTAATGGCTTGTACACACAGCAGCAAGTAGCAGCTGTACCTTTGATTCATGAATCTCAGAAGTGGTCTAAGATGATTCTGACTTCTCCCCTCCCTCTCTGGCCCTCAAGTGCAGGGGGTGTATGTGCCAGACTGCATGAGGAGGGTATGGCCATCCCATTGCAAATTCAGATGTGTCCCTCCACATGTGCTGCAAAGGGGCCCAGACTCAGCCTGGGAGCATTCAATAACAGTCTCTTCCTTTGTACTCAGATTTTTGTTCCTTCATCAATGACTAGTCTTTTACATATTTTAAGATGTGTTGGTAATAGTTTGGGCTTTGGCCTGCCCTGTAGATTTGTACTGATGTGCAAATTGAAAACCGAAGTTGAAGATTTCTCTCTTTACAGACTTAATTCAGTACTGTAGCTGCATTTATTTCCTTATTAAAACAATTGTTTTCCTAAACTTTTGTGGAATTCTAATGAGGAAAATGTGCTGAGAGCATTCACACTGAATTTACATATGGAAAAGTGTGAATTAACGAAGGGCTGGAGGTTTCAGCCTTCTAGAGTTTGCCATAATTTTTTTCTTTTTCAGGCACCTAAGATTGATTCCTAATAGCAACTCACTCAGTGGGGAAGGGAGATGGAAATTAGTGCATCTTTGAGCCTTGTCCATTGAGGCATTGCTGGGAGGTACTGCCATCCTTAAGAACTCAGAAGAGCTGCTGGATCCATCATGTAGGCCTGGCTTTCTGCAGTGTTTGAAAATCTAGTTCTCTGTGTTTATCAAAATTCAAGATTTCTAGCTGACAGGCTGTCCCATTGCATTCCCCAGTGAGTCATGCTTCTGCTGCTAGTTCTGCTCTGAAGAGGTTCTAGACTGCTTTACTGCCCATGTGTTCAGCTATACCAGGTGGAGGGGCACTTGGTGCTGTTAGGTAACTAGTTCAGTTACCTAACTGAACTGAATTGAAAGGAATTAATTTCACCCCCAAGGACTAGAACAACAAAATAATACTAGTCCCTGGCACTACTCGGAACAGCCACTTCAGCTGGGGCACTGAGTTTTGTCATTAGATGAGACACTTCTTACCTTGTTGAGTCTTGCATCTCTCAGCCTCCCAGCTGGGTCCTGTGTCTCCTTCAGAGCCCACTGCAGACAGTGGGAAGTCAGACACTGAATCCACTGAGCTTTGGATCAAGTAATAAGGTTATGGCTTTCCCTACAAAGTGGTGAAGTATTGATTCATTGAAGATTTCATTGATCCTCCAAGGTTATTGATTGCAAAAGCAGTTAGATTTCTTCTTTGGTTATCTGCAACATTTATATACAGTGACATTCATACAAGTGCTGTCTTCAGATGTCTGCAGTAGGAAGTGACACAGCAAGAAGAAAATCTTCCTCAGGAACAAAACTGTATCCACATCCACACTAACTGCTGACTGGTGATCTGGAGCAACTCCTTTTGGTATATAGTCCTTAGGAGAATGGCATGCTTTTGAGAAAGCAATGGTTTGTCCTAGTCTCATTGATATTTTGTCTTTAAAATTATGTATCTTAGCTTGGGTTATTAGAATATTGTGGCAGTCTGTGGCTTAGTGTAGCTCACTAATTGATGCAGGTATCTTTCTGTGCTACCTCCCTTCACATCACAGAGGACGGGAACATTTTCAGCAAAAAGGGAGAGAAAACAACTAACTAGTTCAATGTTGGCGCTACTAAGTCTTCTCCTGGTGAAAGAAGAGGACACTTTCTACTTTTCTCATGTAAGCAAGGGCCTAAAAGAACCCATTATTGTGCAGCATTTGTTTGATGGAGCTCATGGTGCTTTGTCATGTGAGATGACTGAGTTTCAAGTGATGTCTGCCTCTGTACACCACGAGCCAGGCTGATGAAGAGTTAAGCCTTTATGAAGGGATAGCCCAACAACTTCTCCACTTCCCAATAATTTCTGCATAGCTAACCTGCACAGAAACAGCAATCATTTCAAGACAAGCCCCACTTGTGCCCTTTCAGCTACATTTGAGTAACAGTCACTTGATGACTCCTTTGGTGCAGAAGGGAGTGAACAATACAATCATTGACTCATAGAAATCAGATATGGAAAAGACTGACTAGTCCATGTAATCTGCCACCTTACTAATGCAGGGCTGCTTCCTACAGTATTACCATCCACTACCATCACAGTGCTTTTTGCTTAGCATCTTGCAAAGGAGAGAATTGTGTGGTGCTTCAGAAACAAATGCAGTCTGTGTAAGGAGAATGGCTCTGAGGCGAGAGATACAAAATGTACAAAGATGTTAATTAGGAATACTACACCTTGCAGTAATATTAAATTCGCATAACTTCCACAAAGGCACAGCAACTAAAGGATAAGGTTAAAAGCCAGCTGTATCCATTATATGTCACAGGGGAATTATATGGCAATTGTGAGAAGAAAGAAGTGGCAACTTCTGCAACTGGTTGTGTGCAAACAGGCTTTACTGTGCTATGTCTTTATTCCGCAGTGGGATGTGATCCCAGACTTTGTTCATGACCAGTGCTCTCCTCATTTCACTCCTTAGTGTTTCGGTTTCTCTGCAAAAGAAGTCTGGATAGTTCAGCCCCAGGTCAGGCACTGCACAGTTTGACTAGATCCTGAATGTGGATGAGCAGGGGTCAAGGACCCCTCAGAGTATCCTACTTTTCCTGATTGCATTTGGATGTAGTATCTCATAATGTAATTCTCTTGAGAACTACAATTTCTCTTACCTGGAGAAGAAAACCCAAACCTCTTAGATGCAACCTTAACTCTAAAAGTTCACTGTACTAAATCTACCATCTGTATATCTACTATCTGAAGCACTGGCCCCATTAGTATAAGTAGAAGTAATTCTTCAGCCAGATGAAAATTACTGAGTCAGGTTCTTACCAACTGCTGAAAACAATGGTTTTTAGTTCAAAAATGGATGGGGGGAAACACCTCTTCATTCACCAGTTCTAATAAATAGGTTGTAAATATTGTTTGCTTATGAAATATCAATACTATGCAGCTGTATTTTACAGGAGAGGTCTATCAAGGGCATTCTTTACTTTCTGTCTCCTCTTCAATAAATTATTTGAAATAAACCTTAGAAAACTGAACTGAGGAGAAATGAAGAAGACGATGAAAAAATTAAACTGGTTTTTTTATTGCTATTCCACACTGAAATATGAAAAGCTAGCGTACCTTGTTCTGTGCTACTTAAAGATAATAGCTTTTAAAAATAATTGTTCATTTCTTTTCCCTCTCAAGAGTGGCCAATAAATAATGTCAATAATCTGAAGTGCTTGTTCATTTGCCTCTGACAGTATAATCATAGTGATATCCAATTATACTGCTAGACCTGAGAGTCTGTCAGAGTTTTGGTCTCGAATTTGATGTGTTTAACTGTGTTCATGTACAGGATAGTCCTGCTGTAAATCAGAAAGGTATTTTCAGTTTGAGGCAAAATTAGAAGGAAAAAAAATGTTTATCTTTTTAGTTCCCAAACCCCAGAAACAAAAATTGCTGCCATGTAACTGCATAGAGTCCTGGCCTTGAGTATGTCTTGTATGCTTCTTAAATGTAGGTAGAAACATTACATCTGCACAGGAATGCAGTTCCTCCAGGAATACATGGAATAGGGTGGGCTGGCAAGTGCTCCCTTGTGCTACACACTTAATGAGACATAGCTTTTTAAAAATAATTTGTATTCCATGGTGCTGTGAGCCTTTATCATGAGAGAGGACCTCAGCAGTAGGGTGCTCCCTAACAAAGCAGCTCTTTTTATATGGTTTTCTGCCAAGACAGCCCCTTACTACTGATATATTTTTCTATGAACCATCATAATTTGTCACTGAAATGGGTTTAATGATATAGGATTTTATTCTTCCTCATAATTTGTTCCATATCTTAGCCTTCCTCCCTTTTTATATGTCTTTGGTTTGCTTCTTACTGTTCAGGTCTCTCCTTACAAGCCATCTCTTTTTTGCAAGTCATTGTAAGAATATCTCACCACATACATGTATTATATTATTAAGGGAATTATACATCACATTAATCTCTGGCTTCCAGCTTTATAAATCATACATCACTAAATTGTGCTCCTCTATTTTTTGTTTAATTTTGCAGTCCTTGTCCAAAAATTCTTTTTTTTTTTTTAGCATGGTCACTGTTATTTTACATTGAATGTGCCTGACATTACACAGCTGTGTTCAGAATGGATTAGAGAGCCTAGTGGGTAGTTTCTTCTTTAATTAACATATATGCCTAATCTTAAGATTGCTATAAAATGTGTCAGCATTAGTTGAATATGTGTTGTGGGTTGCCTGGGTTCAGACCCAGCACAATAAGCTCTACGGTTTTATTGTTTTGGTTAAATTGATTTGTGGAGCACTTGACAAGCTTTTGCACCTAATTGTTATTCTCATAGTGGCAGAGCATTTCCAGATCCTCAGGATCAAATCTCTGGGTGTCTAACAAGTTTCACTATAAAGGATTTCTTGCATTTTCCAATTTTGCAAGGGTTCTCTATCAGAGTATCTGATAAAGATCTCTCTGGTTTTACATCCTGTGATGCTAGCTAAAATGTTCCTATTTTTCTTCCTTCTCCATTTCAGTAGCCTCTATTAGAAGACAGAAATTATTTCTGCTTTTCCTTTGCTCTTTCAAAAATCTCTGTGTTAGAGAATCTTAAATCTTCAGCCATATTTCTAGTACATGTCTGTGTTTGTACTCAAAAATAAATCAGTCTTTAAAACAGGACAGTCTGATGCTGCAGTCACATTCATGATTGCTTCTTATATTGCACAGAGTATGCTTTCCCCTCTTGTGCCTTTTTAAGCTTTTATTATATGCTTATTGCCTCCTAGTTTTACCTGACATTATCATGTTCCTTGATGGGGGCAGCCTTTGCAAGACTCTGTAATCTCTGTGCCTGGACTCATATTGCTCTTTATGTGTCCATGTGTTTGAAGTACCATCTGGTTGTCCATCAAATCCATACCTTTACTAAACAAACTTTATCAAAATTTCTCATGCTGGAAAATGAGGAGCTGTCTGAGTAAAGTACATTATGTCTTTTTATAATGCTGTCTTTGATGTATTTGCCTTGCCTTATCTTTCCTTCAATCTTATACCCTCTTTATTTTCTACCTAATTTTTTCTCTCCATTAGTTTGTTGGGATTTTTTTCATTATTATCCCTGCGTCCAGTAAATCTTTTCCATGGACCGCTCTCCCATTTTTTTCCTCACCTTCTTCCCTTTCCCTTTATGTTCTGCACCTGTTTTTCATCTCTACTATTTTGATTTTTTTTCCTTTCTGCCCACCTCCTTACCAGATTGACAGAAGGAGCCAAAGGCTATTTGCTTTGCATAAGCACTGACTGTAAGAGGAAGCAGAGTAGGATTATGCTCTTTTGGTGGCTTTTCCTTTGCAGCTGACTCTGGGTTTAAAGAGCATCTGCTGTCTGCTGCTCAGGGTGGGCTCAGAGGAGTAGGACACCAGCAATTGGGAAGTCCTCAGAAGAGTGACAGGCATAGCACATTTGCTGTGCATAGAAGGGGTTTGTGCTGAACACTCCTAAGTCTTTTTCATGAATCCTTAAAAAACTAAATTATGGTCTCTTCTCTTTCATGCTTTTATGGAAGCCAATTAAGTTTCCCCACACACTGGATGCTAGAAAAACTGATGGGAAATTTTTCTTATCAGAACTGTTTTTCTTAGGTAGTAAAATGGATTTTCAACAGAAAACTGCTTTGGAAAGTTTTTGCTCACTGGAAAAGTCTTACAGGTCTGGTTTGAATAGAAATTTTATTTTAGTTAATATTTTATGTTGCTGAATTTCAGTTTCAGAAGCAGTTTGGTTTCCCTTTTCCTTTTTTGATGATACATTTTAATCAGCTTCTACTAGCTTTAGATACTAGTTCCAGAGCACAGACCTTACTTTTTCCCCACTCACTTTTCTCTGGGAATCAATGCATTCATCTCATCATCATCAGAATTATTTAAAGGTACTGACCTGACATTTGCAGTGCTGAATTTCTTTTCCCTATGAGCGTGTGACAGCAGCTTTCTGTCTTCCCACTGTGCAGTCCCTAAGCTGTGTAGGGTCTTTAGCCCTTGCTGGTTGTCTTTACTAGCAGATTGCAGCACTGTGTCTAGATACACATGGGAATGATACTCAGTGTGGGGTAAAGATTGCTCCCACAGACAAAGGTCTAACAGGGATCAGTAGCTGTCAATGCAAGTGAAATAAATTCAGGCTTGTAGTATGATGCAATTTCCTAAATGGTTGCCCATACCTTAATGTTATTTGCATGGGACTGGATAGTTCTCTAAATGTCAAATCCTGGTAAAAATACCCCATTCTTTGGGGAAATGATGGTGGTATTTGTACAAGGAAGGCTAGAGAAGGTGTTCATAGTAGTTCTTATGGTTTTAGGGTACTTTTCTGGAACTACCACTCAGCTCTTTTCCACTTGGAGACTCAAAACTGCTCTTGCAGAAGCCCTGTATGATGGGCAGAGATAAACCCTATGGAGTGAAGCATCAGCTTTTCACAACAGGATCTCTGCAAAGCCCTTAGCTGGGTGACAGTGATGAACCACTGTCAGCTTGGTATTTCTTTGTGACTGTTGCTTATAGGGATGAAACTGCAAGAAAAGGCACTTGCAATAAAAACAGTCTGAGCCACTTCTAATTTTTGTGTCTCAAGATAGCTAGCAAATGCAGAGAGGTGTCTAGAAGCCTCCACCAACCAACCATTTGCTGAAGTTTGTCTTGCAGCATGAGAGATGTGAAAGCCTTTTTCTTCTAAAACTTTTATTTAGCTGTTGAATGCCAGCACAAGGAAATGTTGTGATGGAACACAACCTAGAGCAGCAGAGCTATCACAGGTAAGGATGAAATAGTTCAAAACACAGTTCAAAACATGATAGTACCATCATTCACTTTGTCAGAGAAACAGCTGAAATAGCCATTAGATGAAAGTCACATGGAGGAACCTGAATCCTGGAGAGGTGAATTCATGTTGATGAGAAAATAAAAGCCATCAAAGTACGTGGTAACCCCTGTGGTCTCCCCATCATGTGGGAAGTCTTTCTCTCAGAAACTGTGAAATGTCTTTGACTAATCCATATACCTTAAACATCATTTCAGTTCTGCACTGACTCCCATTTGTCACTGGCACCCACTGTCATGATCTTTGGCATTTTCTTGTTTGCTGCCTCACTGCAGTTTGTCTCAGTCCTTCCTTGCTGCCTTTACAGGTGGTGGGATCATTCCTTGAGATGAGGAGGTTCTTGGTCAGCTCCAGTTTGAGCTTGTATGCATTTAGCAGTTCTGCATGTTTGGGAATGGCGGGTTGCATTGCTCCCAGTGTGCTGCCCAGCTGGATCCACAGGTGAATTAGATAGGGAAAGCCATCAAACAGCTTAACTGCCTGTGAAAGCCTCTGTCTAAGGCAGCTGGGATCCTCTAGGGCACATTGATTCTTCAGGGAGCTCATCTGTCATCTTTACTCCCCTGACTTACTGACCCCTGCTTAAGAAGATACACAGGAAAATTTCTTTTTTCAATGTTAGTGGGGGTTTGGGGTATTTTGTTCCATCTAGAAACATTCTCTTTTCTTTATTGTATACCCAGACAGCATGTTTTTCTCCCTTTTTTTTTTTCCCTATCCTAGTCTAATAACCAGAACTTATTGAGATGCAAGTTAAGAGAGCCCACAGACAATTTTTAAAACAAAAATATGACTGCATAACTATTTATTTCCAAAATTATGGCTTCTAATGGTTGTTAGTGCAAAGAAATTTTTGGTGCCAGAGAATTGGTGTTATCTGGTTTCTAAATATGCATGACATCACTTCTTTCTGCAATAATTAAAAGCTTCATTCCCATTAACTAATTTATCTAACCATCTTTCTGCTATTAGACTTACAGAAAATAACAAAGCAAGCACTGAATTTTTAGTGGAAAATATCTCCTGTTGAGTACATTTGTACATTTGAAGTGCAGAATCTGTTCTTAGTTCTTAACCAATGCTGTGTTGAATTAGCACAATGGTTACTGTTATCTTTCCATATTTGGGCCACTAACCAGAAATATTTTTTGCCAATGCAAAGACAACTGTGCAAATTCTATCACAAAGCTGTTGTCTTTGGCTCTCACTAGCCAAATGCGTTGTGGATTAGCCCACAAAACAGGAGCTACTGTGCATATGTAAAGCAGTAGTCTCCTTGGTAGTAGTGATAGCAGGGAGGCAATTTTAATGGGGTCTCACCTGGACTAATACAGCAACTTCTAAAATCTCTTCCTTGCAAATGAGACCAATACTTAAAAACCACTTCTCACTTCGGTAAGCTAGTGATTTGGCTATCATAAAACTCAGTAGTAGGTATTTTAAAATGATTTCTAATGTCTACATCACATTAAATTAATTTGGAGAACACTTCATGGCCCAGCTGAGGAAAATGTTTGCAAAAGTAGTTATAGTTAAGCTCACATTTAGTTCTTGCTGAGAATGGACTAGAAGTTGAGCACCTTGACTAAATGTCACTGAAAGTGGTTCTGTGAGGAAATGTCATCTATGAAAGATGTAGAAGTGTCTGGCATAGCCCAGAGGCTTATTACTAAGAATATTAGTGTGGTCATCTCGGGTGAAGCTTATGCCCTCCTATAGCACTGTGAATACTCGAGATCCTTACAATAAGCACTTTTATTTGAAATTGTAAAAATAAGATACATATATTTTATATATGTCATTAAAGTGGTGCTTAATAAATACAAATTAAAAGAGATTATTTAATTATTTTTACTCTCTCCACATAGTTTGGCTTCTGCTTTCTGGGTTATCAGCCATGTCTGCATCACAATATGAAGCAAAGGTGCCTCTCAACTTCCAGTGAACACTGTGTCCCTTCCCTCTGTGGAAAAGCTGGCCACCCAAACCCTTTCAAACCCAGCTGCTGTCTGTTCTCCACTGTGTTTTATTTGATGTTTGTCACCATTGCATGCAGAGGAACAATCACAGCTGTGGGAAGTGTGGACAGCTGTTTAGTTATTTGCAGATGGCTTAAAGATGTGTATCAACCAGTCATTTGTACTTGCTAGGTGATCTAGAGGAGTTCATGTCATTTAGAGTAGCCACACAGCATTTCTTTGCTAATCAGGGAGTTGCCTTAACTGGAAATACGAGTATATCAAAGGCCAATCTGATACACAGCAGCTCCTTACCTTACACCCATTCCAGTTTGGGAACAATTATTGTAATGTTTTGCAGTTTTGGTTCCAGTAGATAAAATTTTGCATCCTTCCTTGTGGCCTTATCAGTCTGTCAACTTCATTTTGCTTTGAGAAATTCAGGACAGGTTTCCTTAATATTCCCAGTGGTACATATCAGTTTTGGATAGAACTTTTAGCCATTTAGACAGTTGTTTGGGTTATGTTGAGATGATGGAAAACTGTAACCAAGGAGGAGGGAAGTGTAAAATTAACAGATGTTCCTCCTTTAGACATTCCTAAAAAACTAACTGCCATATATAGTTAAAGGGCTCTTCCTGGAAATAATCCAATTAGTACTTCTAATAACCTTTAAGTACATTTGGGTGCCCCACAACAACTGTGTTAACTTCCCAGAAAGACTTGCTAGACCAGGCAAATATTAATGTAGGATACACAAGTGCTAATGAATACCTGAGGTGACTCCATAGTGTCTTGAGTGCTTTGCAAATCTGTATTTATCACCACAAGCCTCAAAGATGTTCCATAATCCATAGTGTGGATGGCCTGCCATGTGAGTGGAGGTGATTAGTATCTGTTTGTGAGTGCTGTGCTCTTCACAGGCCTGGACCCTACTTTGCCTTCTCCTGTATCTCCTTGTTTAATAAAAGAGAATTGGAATCCATCCATCAATGAATTGCTGCAGGTGTGATTAATTTAGAAATAAACCTGATGTTCATGCTGTTATCCACCAGTTGTCTCCACTTGTTGGCAAGAGTTTCAGGATCTGAGAATGCATTAAGTCTTTATTCATAAAATGCATGATATTAAGTCAACTTAAAAAAAAGTAATTACAATTTCATTTTGGTTTCCATCTTTAATAATGGCAATGTCCCTATCACTGAAATGGATAATATTCACAGCATGTAAGCACCTCCAGGCTCTAGCAACAAAGAGATTGTACCTTTTTTTGGGAAAGGGTGCTGCTCTGTGCAGATTTGGTAGCATGAAAACTGAAAGAATGTATGAAGTTTTAAATAGGTGAGTGAATTTTAGGTCCACTTTTATAGCTACTTTGAAGAAGCACACAAATGACTGGAAAAGTCACAGGAAGTTCATAGAAAAGAAAAACTTCTCCAGCAGCAGTATTTTGATCTCAGTTTTTCATACATGGAGTAATTGGATTAGACTGGGCTCTAAGCTGACTTTTCACAGGCCATGCTTTCCACATGCACACTGCTTTCAGACCAGTTCAGGTGCAGATTTCTGAACTTTAGGTCAGTCACTATTTAAGGGTCTCCATAGTTCCCATTTAATTTAATTACATTTTTGCATGTTATGAAAAGAATTCCAATAACTGTCCTGTAAATTCCGACTCCTAAATCTTTCCTTTAGAAAAAGCATTCTGGGATTGCTGATTTCCAGAAATGCACTTAGCTATGCCACTAATTTGTAACCTCACTTCTGAAATCCTAACCATGCTGAAGTCAATGGCAAATCTTCCTAAGGATTTCATTGCCAAATAGATCAGGAGAATGAATACCTGAGCTCATTATATCTTCTGCTGCCCTCATAGTATTTAACACTTTGTCAAGTACAGAAGAGCCACCAAGAAACATAATACCAGGCTTTCACCAGCCCTGGCAATGAAATATCAGCAGTCAGCATTTCATATGAATTGTACACATTTGTTGGATTCAAGCAAAACATCAGATGACACCAGACCTTCATTATGGGTCAGCCTGTGAGTGCCTTGAGCCTGTAAATATTAACTGGCATTGAGTTCTCCAGCACATTTAACAAAGGATCCACCTGGCCTCAAGTGAATGTATAAAATGTGTAGTCATTGTTACATTTATGATATAGGGAGAAGTTAATTTTCTTACCTTTTGAAGAGCTTGAGAATAGTAGGTCGTGTCTTATGTGTATTTCTGACAGTGGCCTTCAAAACATTTTTTTCTGAAATCTCCTGACAGCTAAAATTTGTTTCCTGCAAGGCTTATGGCTTTTGTGTGAAGTGAAAGGAACTGGGTGGTGTGGTACTGTTAGAGCTGTATTAGGAAGGGGCTGAGAAGCTTGGTGTGCAAGATGCACATCCCTGCTAGCTTGTCTCCAAGGGCAGGCAGAGAGGGTGCTGCCTGACAAAAGTCATAGTCGAGATAAAATCTCCAGAATCTCAAGCAGGTACTGGCTGGATGCACTGCAAAAATACCTGCTCTAAATTTGGAGAGTGAGAGCAATATGGTTTTCACACCTTTCTTCACTAACTGGTATACTAAGAAGGAATGGCAATGATGACAGCCTCATCACGAGGGGAGTGCTTCCATGGTGGTTGTTAAGAGAATGCTCAAAATTAGCATTCACTGTCTCCAGTGAAGGAGTGGAATCTGTGTTTTATGCCATCAATCTATATACCAAATAAATGTGGACAGCTGTCATAGAAATAGTTACAGAGACAATGTCTATCCACATTAAGCCTAGCAGAGGTCATTTCGAAACTGCTTCCTCTCTGACCAAGTTAAGATGGCATTTAATATAGGCTGAATTTGTTCCAGACAGAGGACTATTAGTTATTAGGTTTTGAAATACAGGGCTGGTTGGTGATCTTTTCTTTTTCTTTTTTTCCATAAGTTTTCTAGAAATACCATTCAGCTGAAGAGACTGCAGTGTAGGCAATACCACATGTACCACATGGTGATTTCAGTGCCTTCATCCTGACATGCATATTGTGTTTTGAGTGATGTCATTCTGTTTTGAGAGCTTGTGGGATTTTCGAAACCACTGCTATGTTAATCTCGTTTGGGTTCTCTAGCATACTTCAGATCACTCTCTCCTTTTCAGAGTCTGATTACAAGATACTGAATAATGTTTTGTACTGCAAATGGGCTGTTTTCAGATTTTCACTACACCTTCATTTTGGAAATCTTTAACTGTTTAACCTCTCTGTAAGTCTTCAGCATGCTGTATTGCAGTAAAATTCTCTGCTAATCAAGGTGGTTGCTAATGAGAGAATCACTGTCTCTCACTCAGTAGAGGCACTGCTGTATCCTAAAGACATATTGCCTTTTGATCTCCTTGATCCAGATTAATTGTAGGAGGCTAAATTCAGACAGAAATATCAAATGCACAGCAGTGCTTAACAGAAATGTTACAATTACATACAAGTATGAGAAGTCAAAGGAGGGATTCAAATGGGTGATTGAGCATGGAAATAACAGGGTAGCTGAAGTTCATGATTTCATGCTTGTAGCTCTGATCTGCTCGTACGTAGACACTGAGTTATCCAAGGCAGAAAAGCAAACGAGGAGAGAAAACATAAGCTGTCATACAAGAACGAAGGTAAATAGAATTACCTGCCTTTCATGTCCTCTCTCTATGGGCTGAATTTGTCTCTGATGCCATCCAAATGCAGAAATACATGAGCAATGCTAATATTACCAGCAGAGGAAAATTTTCAATAGTTGTGACTGGCATTTCTCTCTGGGAGCCAGCATGTGTTTTGTTTGTTGTTGGGTTTTGTTAGGGTTTTTTGGGGTTTTGGGGGTTTTTGTTTGTTTGGTTTGGTTTGGGTTGGAGTTTTTTTGTTTGGTTTGGTTTGTTTTTTTAAGGGGAGAGGAAACAGGCATGTGAAATAGCATGTAAGTATCTGAAACTGCATGATACAAGATCTGAGTTGAATACTCAGGGAATAACTAGAAGCTACCATTGAAGATTGGCTTAAAACAAACCTTGCTTTGGAATCAACTGTGCAACTTAAGTACATCCCTTGACATCTTCAGCTCTTTCTTGTGTACTAAAACCTGCTAAATTTGGGGCAAGATTTTGTTTCTGAACATCTGAAATGTTTCATATAAAATTCTTGTTTCAAGTCCTTTAAATAGTTACTAAATTCACATTCAAACTCTGAACCTTCTGGCTGCAGTACATGTTCAGAAAATGAGATTTCAGTAGGGAAATTTAACCTTTGCCTTATCTATTGCAGATAGATCCAGCATGGAAAACTCTTATTATCAGCAGGTACTGTAAAAAGATCTGCATCGGTATTCATCTGAGACTTAAAAAGCAATAATATAATTAGCAATGTACTGTAGTATCAGCATTATGTTAAGTACTTTTGTTTTCATCATCCTCCAGGCATGCCTAAATCTCAGAGAGAAATGAGGAAAACCATATAATCAACCATAGAAAATCAGTCACAGCTGTACAAAATGTAGTGTGGGCAAAAATGTACCCTTTGGTGAAGCCTGAAAATATTGACAGGTAACTCTGACAAAAGCTTTGTTGAAGGAATGTGAAATGTGTGACACACACTAAGCATCAGCAGAGTATCATGAATTTGCCTGAGAAGCATGTGCTAAGAGGAATGTATTTCTGACTGAAGAGGAATTTAGTTCTGAATTTATTTCTGCGCTGCCACGTTCTTGTAAAAGTACAGAGGAAGGACTCTGCCTGTTTAAAGCAGATTTGAACCCATTTATGCATATCACTCCCATGCAGGCATAAATGTCTTTATTTAGGGGTAGATAGCATGAATCCTTTGCCTGTGGGTACAGATGTGTGTATGCCTGTGTGTCCTCATTCACATACATGTATCTAAAAAAATGATAACCTCCTCCAGGGAGACCAGCAACAGCAGGTAACCCACACCTGGTATTGAACTCACAGAAGAGCCAAGGATGTAGAGATCCCATATCATTGTTTGGCCAAGAATGATCTATGTAGACATAAACAGCCCTATTTTTGATCTGCACATGGCATGGTGGTACTTTTGCTGGTTTGCTTTGCGATTAATTTCAACTGCAGTTCTGCAGGACATGGGAAAAAAAGAAAAAACAGAACTTTAAAAAATGTTTAGAAAGTTCTTAGAAACCCCTCTTATGTGTGCTTTTCTGATTTGGGGGGATTCAGGAGAGAGGTAGGAAGAAAAAATTGTTTCAGCTGACTCGAGTCCTTAACATTTCAGGTATTATAATGCAAATAAAATGTGTTGTCTTGAAATGTAAATAAAATGTTTGATACAGACAACTCGTAATGCAATCCTGCAACTTGTATATGCACAGGGGTAACAGAGTGGGGACAGGAATTTGCCTTCAATTTGTCAGCTTTTCAGAATACTAAAGGCAAGAGATTCCATCTGGAGAAGAATTTCTAAGTTTCTGAGAACAAAAACAAAATTAATGTTGTTCCTATATTGTCCCAACTGCTTGATTAGAAATGATTCAGAAAGTGATCTCTGTGTTCTTCTCCATCTGGACATGTGTACTCTCTGGTAAGCTCAGATATGAAATTAAAAATCCTGTTAGAAGTGTTAGATCCTTAGGTAAAAGCCTTAACTAAAAAGACAAGGTTCCTTGTAGGAAAATGAGAGATCAGTTTTACAGTGTAGGCCCTCATGCTGAAAATACTCATGCGGGTATGTACCATGGATGTAATGAACTTGCTGGATCTATTTATAGCTTTACACAGTGTGTGTTTTTACCCAGATGATTCTTCTTAAATTTCACTGGACTGTGTGTATGAGCAGCAGTTCACATTAAAGATCACAGTGCAGAACAAGAGTCCAGGTAGCAAACAAATATACTTAATTAAGTAGACATTCACAATTAATTAATACAATACTTATGACCTTTTTATGGTGTCTCTCTGCAAGAAGGATTTATAACTTTCAAAATTGCTAGTAATTACTATCTTGTTTTTGTTTTGGATAATTTTCTTTCCAAGGATAAATAAATAACATTCAATTTTGAGAATGGAGAAACATGCAAAAAGGGTGGAGTAGCCAAACCTTACAGTGTGCTGGGAGTGGATTCCAACCTTCCAGCATCTTCTTCACTCTATACTATTAGATCATTCCCATCCCTACAGCACCTTGCTTCTCCAAGCTTCCTATTTGATAGTTTTGGTTCCATATGTTTACTCTTCATATGCTTGAGCTCCCACCAGACAAGTTTGCTTTTCTTTTCTAGCAAGACTGAAATTTTCCTCCATTTTTAACTGAAGTCTGTTTATATTCACTTCTTTCATAAGCTATTCTTGTAATTTAATTTTTAAATGTTATCATTTTCATATACATTCTGAAATTCTGCTTTAATCTACCAATTTGTAGTTCTGTAAATTCAAACAAAAGAGAAAAACATACCTGTAAAGGGGGAAAATAATCCAGGCAATTACATTAAACATGCTTACATCAAACTAGAGTTAGCCAAAAGTCTTTCCCCATGTCCCTCCCCTCCTACTGAAATAGTAGATTTCATGTTAAATACAATATTTGAATAAAACACTTTTTTTTTTTTAACATCCTCAGCCACTGAATGGTGTTTCATCCGCTGATACCCCAATACTTGTACAATGTATCTGGTACCTAAGAACTCACCCAGGATGGCTAATTTTAAGGCTTGCTGGGACAGAGATCCTGACTGGGTGTAATGATGCTTGCAGCTCTCTTTGGGAGGGTTATAAATGAAAGCTCAATGGGTGCAGCTTAAAAGTAGAGGAGGTTTTTTGTTTAGTTTTGTTTTGTTTTCCTCTGCAGCATGTGTCAGGAAGCTGGCTTCCCTTGTGCTGTTTGTTACTTTAAAATCATTTGAAAATACAAATGCAATGATTTAATTGAGCTCAGTGATTGCCAAGTATTTTCTGTGACTTTTAACAGGTTCAATTACTAGATTGGGATCACATCAAAGGAACGGCAGGACTATTAGCATTACAAATCTGCTTCCTGATCAGAACTACTCAGCACATTGAGTTTAAGGAGGAGAGATTAATATATTTCTGTAAAATGAATGAAACCACCTCAGGTTCTAAAACAGCCTCTTGTGTACTCCATAAAACTTCCCTCTGTAAGGAGCCAGGTACTGTGAGGTGCTAATTGTCAATTTTAAGCTAATGGTTCTAACTTTGGAGGCTCTATGGAAAAGCGGTGAACATGGGAATAGTGCCCCATTCTCTCTTGTTCTTTTCCTTCCTTGTCCTTCTTCAAGCTGTATGGTTCCCACTCCCATACTGCTGTTTGCTTCTCTTTTAGCTCTTCCAAAATGAGTAGGGCTTCAAACAGACTTTTTTAAGATTAAAGAAGAAACTAGTCCTGGTTTTTTTTCTGGACCACATCAGACCTGATTCACCCTGCAGTCCCTTAGTTCCATGCTGGCCTCGCTGAAGGCTTGGCTTGGCAGTGCTGTGGCAGGAATGGCAGCCGGTGATGAAGAGGACCATAACTCTGTAAAATGGCCTTGTTCCCAAAGAAAAAGCAGAGGGTGGAACTCCTTATGGATTAAGTCTTATGTTGAGCATCAAGTGCAGCTGTTTTTATTACACTGTCTGCAAAACAGAGCAAATAGTGTGCAGGCAAAGCTCAAAAGCCCCTTAGCTTCCTAATCGGAGGTCAGTTGAGAAAGGATTCTCATTCCTGGATTCAGCTTCCAGTTTAGGGGAAGGCCCTGTACCTAAATCCTTTGTATACTGAAATGTTGGTCTACAGAAAACTATCTGAAGCCTTTGTTAGAGGACCAAGGGTCTGGAATTAGTGTAAATAACTTACATGTGGGAATGGGACTGTCAGTGTAATGTGTGTACCCCAGCTTTCCAGCCTCAGACTGTTGACACAGTCCTTTCCTGCCGTACATCCTTAGGCTGTTTGTACTGGTTTTTTGACAGCATTTCTGTCACATCAGCTGCAGCTTCCCACTCTCCAGGTCTTGGCATGCCCTGTGGGTTGGCTGGCTCAATGATATTCCCTGTTTCCACAGAGCCATCTCTTCCTGTAGAATAGCTACTATATCCTTGATGACCTCCTATCCTGTTAGCAGTTCACCCTCACTTTGCCTCTTTCCTCTCTCTTTTGACTGTGATTTCAAGTAATATCACAGCCACACTGTTCCAGGGCATGCATTTTCTCTTTCTTAGCCATGTGCTTGCCTGATCATGTTTAATTAGTGGTTTTCCTAAGGGTGGTCTCTGGTCTTCTTACACAGTTTCAGTAACTATATCTTCTTGAAACTGCTGTAATATTCTGACATGTAGTGGAACTAAATGTAGAATGTCCGTCTTCCTATCCAAAATGTTTTAAAGGGCAGGGCAAGATTCTCAGAGAAAGACAGCTCAGGTCAGGGAAGAGCAATTACTTACACTGGAAAATCTGTGAATGCATGTTGGGTAAACCTGCCTGTGGCTTCTTTGTCGTGGTGAGGATGTTCATAATTCCCAGGAGCACCTACAAAGTTCATGCTCATTCTTCATGCAACTGCTGCATGACAAGTCATCTCATGTCAGATGTGAAGGAGCTACAAGTGCAACTCTTCTCAAGGAAGTTTTTCTCATCAAGGCTAAGAGCAGCATCTTTCTCTCTATGCATCTCCCTTCTGTCCTTTGTGATTTCAATGAAAAATTAGAAACAGGCTTTTTCAACATTTCTTTTGTGTCCATAATGACCTACTTGACCATTGTAGCTTCAAAGAACCATTATGCTTTTCTGCTGTACCTTCCTATAGTCACAAGCCTCTCAGATCATCAGATGCTCTTCAGACCTAGCAGAAACTGAACAATGCAAATCATGTCAAGATTGTGAAGAGCCTGAAACTCGAAGTCCAGGTTAGTTGTAACCTGGAATTGTTGGCTTTCTCTTCTGCAAAGACCCAAACAGGTATAGTGCAGTCTTTAAAATCAAGGTAGGTCTTTATGGAGTTGTATCTGATCAGTCTAGTTCATGAGTACCCAGCTGCACATCTCTCAATGACAATGAATTATTAGTTAATTAATTTTTTTTCTGTATTACACTGTCTAGGCTGTGGACAGCATCTTCTCCTTATTATTTTTCACGTCTCTGTGTTTTCTTGTGACTTGACAGAACTGAAATTAAATCATTACAAACAAATAGGACTTTAAAACTCAAACCTAAAGCAGTTATGCAACTTTGAATATGACTTCTTTGAATAAGACTTGGTGAATAAACCTGGCTGTGGTTAGGATTCTGGACTTTTTTAATCCTGTACTGTCTCCTTATCACAGATGTATTCATTAATAGTTAATTATTTGTAGCAGACTTGGCAAAGGTAGAGATTGTAGCATTTGAGAGATAAAATGTGAAGGTATTCTTTGATTGCAGTAAGAATGGGAAAGCATTTTTCTCAGCAAATGAAAAGGTTTTTATTCTATTTTGTAGATGGGAGATTGAATATGCTAAAATTGGAACTTAATAGGTTTCTACATCTCATTTGAATAGTCATCAAGCAAAGCAGATCTCTGTGGCATCAGACTATTTGGTCTTAGTTCTGCATAAACATGGATTGTTATTTCTTTGGCTGTTTGGGTCTCCCACAGAGCACAGTACATACTTCACATTTAAAAAATGTACTCAGTTTGCATTTAAGAAGAGGCCTTTTTATATTAGGAAAACTTACACAAAGGTCTGTGATGGACAGTGGAGAACAGCATTCACCTTCATTCAATATTGCTTTTAATACATCAGATGTTACAGAGTGGGATCAGATGCCTCTTAGGTCAGTGAAGATGGATGACGAGTTAAAAAGCTGGTACTAGAGTCTAGTATCAGTATAGGCTTATTGTGAGGCTCTCCATCACCAGCTGGAAAACAGTGTTAGTAAAAAAACTTATTATCACAGAATCTTGTTAGGAAGCACATAGTCAGTCTGCAATTATTTTATCTTAATGCAAGAAAAACATTTTTTGTGTCTCTAGAAGAAAAACAATTAGTTACCACATTAATATCAGAGAGACAAGCATAATTAAATGGCTTTCTGTGATCTCATTCTGCTTTCAGCATTACTTTTCTGAGTGCCATATGTATCAAAGTAATAATTTACAGCTCTGATATCTACATGTCAGAGAGCAGTATATGGCTCAAGCCAGTTGTTTATTTTGTTTGTTTAAGCTTAATGAGGAGTGAAGTTAACTGTCCAGTACACATACCTTGGCTTGGGATGTCTTTCTCTGGCACAGAATTGAAATGGTCCTGTCTCAAGTCAAAGACAACTTATTTCTAAGGCTGGGCACAAGACAAGTCAAGCTGGTCACTGATGCAAGTGCACTGCTCTGTGAGGGCCTTTGACAAGAGGTCTTCTGAAGGAGTCTAATAACAAGTTTCCAGGTTTCCTCATTGTGTAGCACATTGTCTCAGAATTACATGTCCTGTGCCATCATTTCACACAGTTTCATTGACTCATCGGAGGCTGGTTGCCAACATTGTGCTTCATCTGTTAATGCCGGGAGAACAATCTCATGGAAAGGCAGGCGTGCATGTTCTGGAGCTATTCAGGGCTCCAAACAGGATGAGTGCTGCAAAAGAGGAAATAGAAATAGAAATGACAAAAACCTACAGATGTTTGGAGAGCCAGCTAGTGCAGGAGCTGCCAAAGAAAGAATACATAACAGGAAAAAGAAATGGATAAGAAATACAAGAATGTGAGATGTGGTAGAAAACTTCATGAAGGGAAAAACTTGAAATGTTTGTCAAGGCAAGAATTGTCACCACACCAGGAGTAGAGTATGGTGTTTCCTAAGATCTTTTCTGTTTCACCACAGTTTGATGATTTGATTTTATTAGATAGGGTGATTTTACTTCTGTTCATTCTCATTTTCCCAGCTGAATGCTTGTGCTCTAGCAGAAATATCATAGGTTTTTGGCCTCATATAGGACTATCTCATTGTAATGTTTGATAATGCTCAGTAGAAAAGGAAAGCTGATGGTCTAGAGTAGCTGAAATAAAATTTGTGGTAAGTATTTGCTACAAGTATTTTAAGTGGTATTTTTATCAATATTTTTAAAAGAAGTACCTATTAATTCCCCAGACCTGTGGAATGAAGTTCTGCTCTGTGTGTGCAGATGTTAGCTTTGGTGTGATCAATACACAGTGACAAATCAGTGCTAAGCTTCCTCCCACAAACCAGCTTAAGGAATACTCACCTAGAAAACAGAGGTGTAACACAAGTAATGCAACTCATGCCTCAGGAGAATCTTGTCTAGCTCCCACAGAATTCTTCACTGAGGACTGTGGTTCAGTCAGGTCCTCACAAAGAAACCTTTGGAAGGCAGGCAAGGAAGAAAATACTGCAAGTTGCATTTCCATGAAGTGAAAGCAGAATCCTAAATAGCAGCTTCTCTGTGTAAAATATCAGAGTAGGGTAATATCAAATGCCTCATTTTCTGCAGTGCTTGTAAATATAACATCACACGCTTGTTAGTAAGAGGCAAATGAGATTGAATTTCCCTGTGAAATATGAAAAGATGGCAATGACACAATAGTGCAGAGGTGGAGGGCTCTGAATGTGTTCTGACATTACAGCTGTCAGCCTCCCTGTACATGCAGATGTCATACTGTCAGAATTCAATACGGTGAAATAGGTTTTCATTTTAGATGAACAAGAACTCCAATTATAACCTCTTACAATTCAATTACTGTACTCTGTGAATGTGTTTAACATCAATTCAGCCTGTGGCACAAAAGTCCTTTGCATGTTGCCTGGAACTACAGTGCTAGTTGCAACACTTTGCTATCTGTACAATAGGGTGGAAAAAAACCCCTGTGTTTGGGTTTTGTAGCTTTTTAAAATGTGTCTTTCGAGCTTCAAGTTGTCACTCCTACTGTCAGTCGAGGACTTCATTTCTCTTGATAATGGGTGAAAGTCCCACCTGGCAATTGAGAGCTCAATGGTTGTTTAGAAATGATGGTTTCTGATTAGCTAAAGAAAAACAGTCTTATTCCATATATTAACATTTCTGAAATACATGGGATCAGAGTACTGAGTATCGTGGAGGAATTGTGGTAGTCCCAACTGTAGGAATAAAATTTTAGTTGGCATTTTTCTTGTATTTCTGAAGGCAATTATTTTGCTGAAAAAATCATGTAACTGGTGGCAAAGTCAATAAACTTTTCTACATTGTATATGTGACCCTGAAAAAATCTGTTTTGCAAATAGGTCCTCACAAGAGAATGTTCATGCATTGAAGTTAAAAAAAACACTGCCAGGTCTTATGTATCTGCTTTAGTATTGAGATAAAAACACAGCTAAAATATTTTAAACAATATAGTTTCTAAAAAGAAAGTGTTTCCATTATAATTCCCTGCTGTAATAGCTTGGAATCACGATTGAGTTCCATTATCTTTTTATATTTATGACCTCATGCAACTTCCTGCATTACTTGTGCAAAAACTTTGCTTTTTCAGCCTGATGGGATAATTTGTTACACTCAAATCTATACATTTTTGAGATATAAAGTTCTTATCTTGAAAGCTGTGCATTTAAATATACTAAGTTTCTATCTCCATTTAATCATAGTCCTGAGTATTAAGTTCACTTGTAGTTGCCTGTGTGCTCAAGCCCATGTCTAGTATTGTGGCAGTGAACAGTTGTCCTTTGAAGCCTCATGTGAAGATGAGAGAATACTGAAGGTACACCAAGACTTAACAGCTAGAACAGAGCTTGCCTTGTTCATTTGCTTGTTTGCTAAATGTGACATCACAGAATTTTGCTTACAGATGAAGAAAATTTGATGTGCAAGTTATTGAAAAGAACTAGTTAAAGCTTCATCTGTCTCTCTTCTCTGAAATTCCTTGCAGAATAAAAAAGTCAGTAAAAAAAAATCTGTCACTGCAGATGGAAATGTTAGTATTAGCATTAGGATATGTTTCTATTGTAATAGCCAGAAAAAGCCATTTGTTTTGAAATCTCGTCAGTCTACTATGGCATATACATTTCTATAGCCTTGCAGCCTTGTTGTGTTCATGCAAGTACATGGTTTGCTGAGCATTTTCTAATTTAAAACATTTAAAAATATGTAGGTTTAGTCCATGTATCTCCATCTTTTGATTTACTATCTTTTTAAAAAATACATGAGATGTAATAGCTACAAAATAATACATAGCTCTAACAGATTAAAGTATGTAAGAGTATTATTTATCAGACATTTTGTCAAATCCAGACCTGAAAAAATAATCCATATCTGGGCTCTGTGATAAAAATAACAGTCGGATATATTTTGATCATGAACTAAAATGAAATTCAGCTGTCTGACAGCACTGTTGATCTTTTCCTGTGTGCCATTTAATCTGGTAATGAAAGACACGCTATCTCCCTCCCCCATATGTTTAACTGGAACAATTTTTTCAGGTGCTATGCACCTGTGGCTCCAAACCAAACTAAGTAATTTTTGTAGCACAAATCTAGAATTCTTGTTTCAACAGAAAATGCTCTTGAGCAAGTCCTTTTTATTGCCAAGATGACCGTCTGCCCTTGTAAGCTCTTGACAGTGCTATTTTGGGATGGTTTCACTAGTTAGCTCTGGAATGATCGGAACACATCTTAACAGCAGCAAAAAAACCTGATGCAAAACAAGTGTACTTAACTCTAGCTCTGACATGCTGATAGATGATTTAAAAACATATTATATTTGCTTCAGAGGAAAAACCTTTAGAGAAAATAAAGTGAATGAGCAGTGGAAGTGGCATTTAAGGCATGCTCGCAGAGTTTAATTCCAGATTAAGCTTTGCTGTCTGAATGCCAGTCTACTCACTCCCTTGCCATAAAAAGATCCTGTATATATCTTCACTTCAGTTGATTGCTAGAATGTAGAGAAAATGCTCACTGATGGAGTGAGATACAAAAATAAGTGCTTCAGATTAGTACAGTCAGAATTTGGAGCGCATGGTGACTTCTGCCTCTGAGCAATGGTCCTTTCAGGCATTTAAAACAGGGCTTGGGGCAGAGAAGCTGTTTTTTCATTTTGTTTACTTAATGACAAATAGTATTTTATTGATAGAAGAATCAATTTGAGAGCAGGATATGTTTTTCACAAAATGAGTGTTTGACATGTCCCATAGTAATCGGTGCCTGGCTTGACTGTGTTATCTTACTGGCACCCAGTCTAAAATTACTGGGAAAAATGCAAGTGAAGTTGAGGGCAGAACCTGCTGCAGATTCACCATCCTTCTTCCACCCCCAACTGGGGCTCTCAAGAAATGAATATACTTGAAGAATTTGAACAAAAAATAATAAAGAAAGAGGCAGTCAAATGCAGAATGTGTCACAGAAACTTACTGATGATGTCTTTTAGGAAAAGCTAAAATAACAGTGAGTTATGTCAGCACAGAGAACTTCAGAAGAAAAAAAAAAAAACCCTCCCAAACCTGTATCATATATTTCATGACACAAATGTGTGTTTTCTAGCTACATTGTAGGTTCTTGTATGTGCTGTTCCGCACCAAAACCCATGGAAGCAAGAATTTATTCTTGAATCTCCTGGAGAGAATGGGCATAGTTGGATGGGGCATGCTGTTCCCAATGGACGCTGCAGCGCTCCTTGGTGATCCCTTAGAAGGGGAAGTAAGATGCATGTAGCACATGTCATCACCACAGGTGATGAAACAGTACATTTTGGGGGCTGAACCTGCTTGTGGTAATAATAAATGTTATTCTTGGTCAGTGCTGAACTGAATCATCAAGAACACTCTCTTTTGCTGAACTGCTCTGTCCTATGGAACTGGAATCAAGTAATGAGGTGTCTGAGTTACTTTGGTTTTGCTGTGGCCAAGTTCAGCTAAAAGTTTGGTAGTTTTCTCTATTTGTTCAATGCTGGTTTAAAAGAAAAACATAAATGCAACACACTACATTTTAAGCACACATCCTTTTGTATAGGTGGAAATCTTCATTTGCTTAGTTTAACCATGTTGTAAATTTGTTTTGTTGCATATCACTGCTCCAGGTTGTGTCCCTCTTAGTGAGATTTACTTTATTATGCAAACTCTAATCCCATATGAAAAGTTGCAAATAGTTAATGGCTATGGCCTTCAAGGATTTAACTTCGGTCTTTTTTGAGGGATGCTAAGCACCTGCAACTCTTCTCTTAGCGAAAACGGTGACTGCTCAGGACCTTTGAAAGGCATATCCCAAATCTACCTATTTGAAAATAGCCCTGATCCTCAGAAGCCCATTTCTTGTTATTTCAGAACTATTAACAAAGGTGTTTATCTCTGGGCAAATTAAGTGTATAATTAAGGGCGTAGTTTTGAGTGTTTCAACAATCAGAATGATTTTGACCCTGAAATATGCTATAGCATATCCCCAGGCTGCCTTCTTCTGGAAAGCATCACCTGAAGTTTATTAAAATCAAACCTTGAGCAACAAAAACATTTTAAATTTGAAGTTTTTCTAGCAAGGCCTTTGTGCAGTTTGGATTGAATGTCACCTTTTCCCCATCCCTGTGTGTATTTTTCCTTAGCACTGTTTGTCTATAGAGATGTGCTCACTGATTCAGACCTGTTAAGCAGGTTATTACAGCAATGGAGTAATTTTCACTTGAACCTACTGTCTTGATTTGAAATAGAGGTGCCTGCCAAGGAAGGCAGGAACATCCCTTCTTTGAAATGGAAAATATGATCCCCTTCCTTTCATATTATTATAACTTTGAAATTACAGGGCTTTCAGGCAAAGATATGAGAAAATAAATAACAGTTCTTTACTAGAATATATATAAAACAAGGCAAGCCAGCAGCCCCAGCAGCAGCAGCACAGGGAGCGGAGCAGCAGCAGAACCCCACCCGCAGCCTTCTCTCGGCTGCCGGGCACTTTCCCCTGCGCTGCAGTTCCGGTCACGGCCGGCAGGGGCGCTGGTGGCTCCCGGCCGGGCAGGGCGGGTGCGATGATTCCCCCGCGCCTGCAGGGGGCGCTGTGGCGCGAGCTCAGCCGCCTCTCCACATGGACATGGCGGCTCCGGCGGCAGGGAAAGAGAGGGGGTGGCTCCCTTTGCAAACCCTCAGGAAGGACCCGGTCTCAGTGCCTCTCTGGGTCTGTAATGGACTACAGCAAGAACCTCGGAGTAGTAGGTGGGAACAGCAGAGGCGAGCACGCCCGGGGTGGCAAACAAAGTGTAGTGAAAACTCTGAAGCCGGGCCAGGAGCCACGGGGGTGGAGCGGCCATGGGATGTCGGGATAAAGCGTAGCAAAAAGCCCAAAGCAGCGGCAGAGAACAGCAGGGCAGGGCAGCGGCTGCCAGGCTCCCACAGGCAGCCAGGAGACACTCCCTCCAACAGGGATTGAGGGTCAGGATCCCGGGTTTTCCCCTGAGGCTCCCGAGTGAATGGTGAGGGGCCTTCCCAGTGAGACCGGGTGTTGAGAAGGTCCCCGTTCAGTGGCCGCTCTTCCGAGCAAAGGCTCACCCACGGTAATGAGAAGCAGTGAAGGACAGAACTCCATGGTGGCAGTGAATTCTCCTCATAGCAGTGGTGGCCCAACCATCTCACCTCCAGTCCCATGAGCGAGAGAGAGAGAGAGAGAGAAGCTGAGCCCAGTCCCTCACACTGCAGCTGAAATCTCAAGGTATCTCTGCCTTTCCCAAGAGGAAGTTCCCCAGTTAAGGGACTGCAGGCAGCTGCACCACTTCCCCCCATCTTGGCCACTTCCTTTGTCTCTCTTAAGCATCCATTGTTCAGGTCTCTTAGGCAACAAACGAGAGAAAAATTCCCTGAGAGAGAGAAAATAAAAAAAGGAACAAATCCTAACCTCCAGCACCTACTCAGAAGTGAATGCAGATACCTATAAATAAGCAAAACTCACTTTCTTCCTCTGTCATTGCAGAAGTGTCTAAAAAAATATCAACAAGAGTTGATGATAGCAGATAAAAGATGGTTATATTTACTTAAATATAAAAAAAAAAAAGTGAGTGCAGTTAACAGTAGACCAGAATGGGGCTAGAAAGCTGGAAAACAAACTTGACTAGGTGCATGTCATTATTGGAAAAGTTTCTGTAATCACAAAGTCATGGATTCTTTGAGTCCTTGGGTTGTCCCTTTCTCTTTAGTATTGACCAAATATGCTTCAGCAGGTCCATGGAATGTGCAGTGCCCATTCTGTCTGTGAGAGCTGTTTCTTAAGATGCAGCAAGGCTCATTTGTATGGAGGCCTGGGTACCAAGAACTTGTCAGATCATAGTAGTTGTAATGAATTGACCTGCATTCCCTTCCCAGTGGAGTGAATACCAAGAGCTTCCCAATACTTCCTGATCTCTTTTTGGAGAGTTTCCAGTGGAATAACTTCATTCCATTTTCAGAGTACTTTCTGTTGCATACTGAGAATTTGAGTAACATGTAAAGTGCCTGAGTGATTGCAAGCTCCCAGATGGATAAAATTAGGACTAAGCTTCCTTGTGAGATATCCCATATTTTTTAATATTAAGGATGAATATGGAAAAGATTATTAACAAGACAGGACATGAGATGAGAACTTGGACAAGAGATGTACAATATATTGATGGTCAGGAATAATTGTTTTTGACGTATTAATAATCTGGTTTTGTAACACCCTTTAAACATTGTTAAACTGGATATGTAGAAGTAAATGATCTAGCCTGCTGCTCTGTAAACATGGAAGACATGCTGTCAGGTTTTAACTGGTGGGTAATTTGTCTGATGGTACTTTTGGATCCTCAGTATGCTCAGTGGGTTAATTTTGCACTTCAGTAATTTCTCTGAGGATTTTTTGCAGTGCAGGAGCAACATGTAACAAGAAGCTCCCAGAGTAACAAAAATCAAGGAGATGTGTTCTCAGGATAGCCAGTGTTCCCCACTTGGAGTGGTACTCCACACACTCCCCAGTTGCCAGTGGGGAGTGTAAAGTTGACAGTGGTGATGACTGGGTGGAAAATCAGATATATACCTTTGTTTATTAACACACACACACAAAAAAAATCACTCCATTATCTCTATTATTGGGAAGTGTACTGCATATGGATCAGTTGGAAGTCCTGAGTGCTGGAAAGCTCATGGGAACTAAGTACTTCAGGAGGGTGCACAGAGAACAAGACATTTCAGGCTGTAGTTCTGGTGACTACACAGATTTTCAGTGCAAAAATCCAATTTAGATGATGTTGATTGTCTTAGGTTGCAAATGCAAGATGTGGCTGGGGGTGTGTATTCTATTGCCATCTGTTAGAGGTGGGGCAGTTACCTTCTGTTAACTGGGCCACCTGTTAGAACCAGGTGGGGCAGTTTTTCTTTATCTCTTCCACAACCAATCCTCCCTCCAGGAAATATCTTCTGTTAATGGGCCATTGAGTGTCACTTCATGACTGATAAAATTACATCATCCCATTGGGAGATGCTTCACCCAGGGGGAGGAACCAAGCATTCCTACCTGGATATAATCGACGATTTGGAACAGGCAGCCTTTTCCCACTGGATTCCCAGAAGAGCAGCTTTCTTTTCCACTGGATTCCCAGAGGAAGACCAGGCCTATCTATACCACCTCTGGACCTTCCTAGGAAAACTACACCCTTCTACAGGATCACTGCTCCAACAGAACCACATCTGCCACTCCAGCAGGACTGCAGCCATCGTTTCAACTGGACTGCTACCAACACCCTGACTCACAACAGGGTGTCAGGTTGTACTTTGACTCTGTCAGTGTTTTTCTTGTACTATTGCATTTGTATTTTAATTTTCCTAGTAAGGAGCTCTTATTCCTATTCCCATATCTTTGCCTGAGAGCCCTTTAATTTCAAAATTATAACAATTTGGAGGCAGGGGATTTACATTTTCCATTTCAGGGGAGGCTCCTGCCTTCCTTAGCAGACACCTGTCTTTTCAAACCAAGACATTGGTAAAGTGGTGTCTCTCATCCTGGACCTCTGTTTTCGTGTCACAGCTCACAGACTTCCACACTTCACGGAGCTCCTGGTGCAAGCAGGAGGCTTTCCTGGCAGATTGTGATGTGCAACTGTGACAGTAGACTCGGATGCTGGCTGTGGTTTGTCTCTCTCTTTGTGCTGTTGGGAAATGTTTGAATTTCATTGTCTATTCAGCAGTTCAAAAGTAGGGTTACTAGAATGTTTCATTAGGTATCCTTTGACAACTTTTTTTTTTGTCTTCTGTTCTGAAAGTAGAAAAAGTATTTCTAACCAAATCTGAATTCTAAATTCTCGTTATTTTGGTCAAAAAATGTGTTACATGTTCCTTGGAAAGACATTAATTTTGGGTGAGGGTTTAATCTAAGTTGATGGAATTAAAGAGAGATTATTTGGTACTGCTTAACACGCAAAGATTGATTAGTCAGGTATAACAATAGTCTTTCTTTCTCTGAAAACCTGTTTCAGATTGAATTTCTATTTCAGTGTCAAAGATAACTTGATGAGCTTGTAGCGAGCTGTGGCTGAATTGTACATAATGAGAGAGATTTGTGTGATGGGAGCATCTGTATGTGTATGGGGAAGAAGGGAGGGATTTTAGCTTGTTTAGAAAATAAAATGCATCATTAATCTAAATATGACAGTAGCATAAACTGTGAGGACTGTCTTCCAAACAGCATGCTATGAGCATGCTTTTTCTGCTGCTCTGCCAGCTGCACTCACATTTTTTCCTAACTTCTGGTTTATTTTCCTGGCGCTTGGATGAACTGACTGCTGCCTCTGTCAGAAAAAAGCATTGTGGGGAAAGACTGCCTGAAAAACAGCCGCTGAAAGAATGATCTGCTCAGATGCAGTGTAGTGGAAATGAAGGGGCAGAGAAGAGAGGTGCCAGTTTGTCACTGTTCCCTAAATCTGAACACCAGGGAGAGGCTTGGTGTTGTCTGCCTGGAGTCTTCGAGATGTGTGCATTCAGGAGCAATGTCTCAGAGCTAGTGGAAGAAAAGGACTTGATGAGAAAAATCTGTCTGTGAAAGTTGGGTTTGTTTCATTTTTATACCTTGTTGGGAGTGATCTTTAGAATGATCACCTTTCTATTTTACTTCCCTTCTTCAAAAGCTAAATGCAAAGGGAGCTATAGGAAAGAATATGAGTACCTAATAACTTCATGTGTTTGTCACCGCCCTGCTTTGCATACATGGTGGTTTTCTCTCTTCCTTGAATAGATGTTTCTCCTTTAAACACTCTGCGAGTGTTTCTTTTTGTGGGGTTTGTTGCTTATGGTTTTTTTTAAATAACAGAAAGGTCACGGGCAAGTGAGTGCAAAAGCTAACAACATAAACTAAACAGCAATTATGAATAAGAAATGCATGGAAAAATATGCATATGTGTACAGAAAGTTTTTACATAAACTGAATATAAATACAGTGAAAGCAGAAGAGGCTGAACTGCTGCCAGCAGGATAATTATATAATTGATGTGCTTGTCTATGAAACTGCTTTTTCTGTACTTTGATACATAGCTCCACTAATGACGTGGGTCTCAGTCCCAAAATTTGGTCTCTGTTCCTTGTGTAATATTCTTCACATATACAGCTGTATGAGGAATATGCCTGCAGCCTTTTGGAGATGAAACACAGCCCTTTTAGGTAACACTCCTCATGTCTGACTGGTTTCTGGGTCACACTTTTTGCCACTTCCCATCTAAGGGAATATGGTGCTGGAAGCTGGAACAAACAGAAAATTAGAATCATGTAGTGCACACAGCAATTCACCTCTCCTTTCCCACAGCAGTCACATTTATTTAGATGTATTTTCCTGATTGCTTTTGTGACCGAGTTCTCCTTGACCCTTCCTTTGCTAATTTATAATACTCTTGTGCTTAAACAGAAACTGATCTGGTGGGCGGATTGATATGCTGCTGTATTCCGTGAAGGTCAGGAAAAAGGATGAGGCTGATGGATGTGTGACTGGAAGAATCAGGTTGTCTTGCTGTTGTTTCACACTAAAGTACTGGTGTTTTGAAAAATAATTGAGTCTAAGTTGAATATTGCATTACATGGGACCAGGGAGATGATTCTGGGTGAAAATTTATTTTACTGTTTTGTTTCATTAGAAGATTATCAGACTTCTTTTTTTTCCTTGCTCTCTTTTAGTTTTCTGTCTGAATTCTCCTCATTTCTTTGAGCTGTCCATGTAACTTTGCTCCCTCCTCATGTATGCACACGCATGTTGAGAAATAAGTTTCAGAGCTCCATTGTTTTCTTTCAGATCCTCAGGCTTTCTGTCTCCTCCTTTGCCTCTATTTCCATCTTTCCATTTCTCGTCTCCTAAAAAGAATCCCACAGACCAGTATTTCTTTTCTTGGAGTTGCTACTTCTGCTGAAGACATTGGTGTTGCAGGAGCCTGCTGATGAGTGACTGTCTCTGACCCCTATTCCATGTGTTTCTACCACAGTCCCATGGCTTAATGCAGATAGGCATGTTTTGATGAGTATTTTTCTGTACTCCTTAAGAGAGTAATAATTACTAGCAAGACTCCAACATACTCCTCTTTCCTAGCATTCTGCTTCTTCAGTCACTGTATATTTGTGTGGTAATATGTTCTCAAGTGAAAATGAGGAGGCTTCAAATCTGGAAACTCTACATTTTAACAGGTAAGTTAAGAATAATTAAAAGTGTTTTGCTATTAGTATGCCCTAGATAAAAACATGGAGATTAAAGATATGGTCCAGAAGTTCCAGATGTATATCAGAGAGTCACACGTGATTATGCAATATGTACCCGGAAAAGGGATCCCAGTGAGATGGGACATCATCTGTTCACTGAACCAAAAGGACCTGCTCTTCTGCTCTGCCCAGCTTGGCTTTGCTATTTATGCATCAAAGTTGGCATTTAAGCCTTTACTTGGAGGTATGATTCCTCAGCTTTTAAAAGGCACAGATCTTGAAAAAACAGGTGACAAACCATTTAAAGGACATCATATTGCCAGAAACCATGGGATTTATGCACACAGCCTCAAATGGGAAGCATGCCACCAGGGTGTCATATGTGTCTGCTGTGCAGAACAAAACAAACTGGCTTTGGGAGCAGGATTTATTCACTTAAACAGAGATTTCCAGTACCCTTGTAGGCATTGTAGCTTGAGCTCCCAGTGGTTCTGCATTGTAACTGCCATCCCTGGGCAGCTTCTTCACATACCCTAAGGAGCAGAAAGTGGCACAGCACACCTCTTTTAAGGCCATGGAATTTGGTGGCAGGAGGAAGTGTCTGGGAGGACTACTGGAAATAATGCCAGGAGCATTGGACAGCAGGGGAAGAGCAGCTAGAGCACATGATAAGGGAGATCTGAATGAGGCATATAAAAAGTGTAGGTTCTTTGTAGCAGGTAGATAATTAAAGAAACTTAAAATGAAAGAGCCTGTTTTTTATACAGTGGCATGTGCTTCTTAATAGAAAATCACATCAGTGACTTCTTCCTGCTGTAGCAGAACAGTAGTTCAGGCTGGATTTGTCTTTCCATAGATCTTTTGATGTGTAAAATATGTCGATGTTTTGTAGGTTGGAGAGGAATTTTGTAAAGTCTAAAGGGTTCACATCTGCAAATTCACTTATTTGTCAATACTGTAGGCGACTAATATGAACCAAATTGATGGTTCACAATTGTTTTGAAGTAAATTGGTCTTGGTGTGAGGAGATATTTTCAAGGAAGTAGGAGGCCCAAAAATAGAGGTAAAGAAAATATATGCAGCAGAACCATGACTGGAGAGTCATTAGCAATGATATCACTAACTAGGCCAGACTTAAAATCTAAATGGGAAGACATGTGGATTATGCAGTGGGAAGCAGTATCTGAATAAGCCACAGAGGAGTGCAGTTTTATGAATTTAAACAAAAAGTTCATGCATTTAAAAATCTGGCTGTACACAGACTGACTTGGGAATGAGTCAGCCTGGTGGCCAGGAGCTGGCTGGGAGTGCTGCTTAGGATGGAGCTGAGCCAAGCCACCACTGCTGGGCAAACCTGTGCTCTGTGGCAACCCAGCCTGGGCACAGGTCCTCCAAAGGGAGGAGGGAGCAGGGGAAAACCAAGAGGCAGAAGGCTGGAGAGACTGGTTTGCAGGACTGTGCCTCTACAGTGGCTGCGGAGCCACGTGCTCCAAGTTCTGGCACGGCACCGGCAACTGGCTGGGCTCTGTCCTGTCCTGACCTAAAGGTGTCTCAGGCATCTGCCTGATCTGTCTAAGCCTAGAGCTGGCTCCAAGTTACCCGGTGAAGTACTCACTATTATTCTTAATGAGTTATCAAGAGCTCAGATCTTAGCCAGCAACGTGTGGTCAGTACATTTGGATTGTTATTTTTAACTCTGTAAAGAAAGAAAACAGTTGATTATATTGTTTAAACTGTGTTTCTTCTAAACAGGAATTTCCTTTTTACCTCTGCCAAATCCCTTAGCATCTCCTTTACCTCTTTCATAGTTTTTAGTTGCAGTATCAACTACAAAATAATGTCTTCAAGTCAAAAATATCAGACATTTTAGCTGACAGTGCAGCACATGCTTGTACAAGGTCCCGGGGTAGTTTTCTTTCTTCTCCTAGCTCTGAATGGCAAAGTAGATGGGACACACTTACATACTTGGAACAGGTGTGAGAAAGTCTGGTATTAGCAAAGTACCATGGCTGAAGGATATTTAAGATTTTGCCATAAGAAAGATGGATTAAAATTTCTACAATTAATAAAATGTATTGCTTAACACATTAAATATGCATCCAGTCATGGTCTATGAATAGCTATATCACAAAACTTACCGAGATCACAGGAGAAAAATAAGATTGGGAATACTGCCTGGGAATATAAAGGCGCTGTGACTGAGTTTTATATCTTCCTTTCAAGGATAGCTTTGATATTGTTGAGTGCTGTTATTTCTTGACAAAAAGGTATATTAGATAGTGTCTAATATTTGTGTGTCAGTGGCGTATGTGATATAAAAGCTAGATCTGCTTAAGGTAATAACTTTTGAAAAAGAAAACTATTTCCTTAAATTTGTTATAATGTTAGTCTTTCATTTACCAACACATCCTATATACTAAGAATTTTTTGCATGAATCTTTACTAACATTGTTCTGAGCTAGAAGGAAGAGGAAGAGATCCACCTGCCAGGAAAAACACATGCCTGGTTCACATTGTAGTTAAATGTAGGAAAGAAAAAAACCCAAACCAAACAATGAATACAAATGGTAAGCAGGTATGAAAGTGGGTTAATTACATGTTGAGCTCAGCACTTCCACTGGCAGTGGCATACATTTTGGTTTTGTCTTTTTTTTCCCCCATAGTTAATGTGTTGGGGTTTTTGTTCAGTTTTCTAAAATATGCTATTTTCTTATTGTTTCGAACTTTCCATTTCAGTGCTTTACAGAAGCCTTTTTTCACTGTCAGCACTGCTAAGGGAAACTACTATAAGGGGACTTTGTAACACTGATAGTAGTTTCTTAAAGAGGCCAAAATTGTCCTCTGAATTTTTCAGTGTTGAAAAATCTCCCAAAATGGAAGAAGTAGTGATGCTAATTAATCCTCCTTATAATATATTAAGAGCTCTGATTCCTATGTAGTTAAATTTCTTTAAATAAAAAAAATATAAGAGAGACAATATTAATTAAATATGAATACAATTTTTATTCTTAATGACTCTTTTTATGTAGCATTGCTTATGCCTGGAGAATGACTGCAAGTGTGTCAGAAAGTAAAAGGTGAAAAGTTGAAAACCATATTTTTAATGTTCCTCTCCCTTCCTTACCCACCATGAATATTGCAGTCCCCTGCTATGAATTTTATTGTATTTCAAGGTACTTTTTTTACCTACAATGATGTAGTTCATCATCACATGTTTCATTGTAGGCCTCCAACCCTCATAGTTCAAATTTTCATCATTTAAGTTCCTCTTTCTAGCCAGTTTTTCCAACCTGTCAGTTTTTCAAAATGAGACCATAAATTGCTGTAGGTTTCTTCTTTGTCACTTTTCTGTGTGAGACTTGAAAGTGTAGTCATTTTAAGTTTCCACTTTTTTTTTTTTTATTAAGGCTTTTTTTTTCTTTTTATTCCACAAAAAAGCTGTGAGTTCCAGGAACAAGAAAAGGGGAGGTTCATGCAGAACTACTTATTTTCTTCCTTTATCCTATCATTTCTTTTGTACTTCTGCTTGACATTCAGATCATTTTTATCTGAGAACTTGTTTCTGGAAAAAAGAGGGATAGCTTCCCCTCAACCTCATCAGTGTCTTTGGACAAGCCCAGCACCCCACTCTTTTAGAGCTTGCTGGAGCATCCCACACTGGGAACATCCTATAGTTTTTAAGTGTTTTGTGGCTACTCAGAGCTTCAGCAAGGTGTGAGGATGTGCAGCTTCTGCAGCAGGATCCTGAACAGGTGAAGGTTTATTTCAGGAAAGACTTGGAGAGCTGTGTGTTCTCCAATCTGCTTTGTAGTGACATTTGCAGGTGGGAGGGACAGGCACATGGCAAAGTCACTAGGGAGTAAGCACAGCCACCACCTTTCTAAGTGCTTCCTTGAATCTTCCAGCCCAAATCAGAGCTCCCATCACAGTCAACTTTTCCAGTTATGTTAGAAGTTAATCAAGCCAAATACATTAATTTCTGGGTACATTTAAGATTTTCATTGCATTTCCACAATAGGATTTCAGGTTTTAAGATTAACTATGCTTGTTACAGAATCCCCACAGAAATGTACAATATGAACTGTACTGTTCCTTGTCTTTTCCCTCTGTGCTGTTATGAATATGCATGTACTTAGAAAGAGGAGCTGGTTTTGTTCTGAAAACTCACTCTTCTACAATTTGTACATGGTAGGAGAAAGCTCTTATACCTTTTCCTTTCTATTTTTTTTCACTTGGCCATTATGAATTATTCATAAAAAGGTCTCAAAAGACAAAGCATGAAAAAGTAGAGTACCTGAATTCCCTGAGATTTTCATTTTGTGCTGCTTTTCAGTAAAAATGTGCTGAAGTGATACCTACAGCTGAGTCTGTGAAAGGCACTGTAGAATATATCGTGTGTGATCCTGGGAAGATCCAGATGTGTTTAAGTGCAGGAGCCTCTGACTTCAAAAACACTTTTATGGCTACTCATATTAAGCATGCCAGCTGAAGCCTCATGTTTTGGATGCAAAAGAGACAATTCTGTGAGAAGGAGCTGGGTTCTTCACCTTTGCCAACTTATAGTTTTCTTTTCCCTTGATTTATTCCCTTCTCTTTTTTTTTTCATTATTCCTTGCTTTATGATGCTTGCTTGTAGAAACCTGTAATAGGTAATGATGTAATGGATAGAGAGTAATAGAGAGAAAGACAACAGCTCTGCATACTTAAATCTCTATGGTCCTGCTGGTACCAACATTTCTCATACAGCATCAATTTCAGAAGAGCTTGCTTGATGATGGAGAAATTTTTACAGACTTCATGCTTGGTTGTGTCACAGTTATACTAATGGTTCTAAGACCTTGTTAAAACAGGGAAATTAGGAAATCTGGAGAAAAAGAAATTAATATAATTTAAAGATTTTCTCCTCTTGTTTTAAAATGTCTGATGGTAGCATGACTTCTCCAAGTCTATAGAGCTATTGTGGCAGAAAAGTCCTAAATAAAAATAAAAGAAATAATTAAATTTTTGTCTTGATGAAAGATTCAAATGTGTTGTTTTGGCATTGTCAGCACTTGAACCACCCTGCTTTCTTTTTATTTTTCTTTAATGTGCTTCAGAAATTAAAATAAAGGCATGGAGAAATTTATTTCTAACACACAAAACCCGTGAAATCCTCTCAGCTCATAAATGATACATTTGGCCTCTTCACTTTTATGGCCCTTAACTATTATTCAAGGTGATCATGAAGAAAATTTCTAGTATCTGAGGTGGAGTCCTGTTGCTTTTGAATCCCACTGCAAATGACCGTGTCTGGTTGCTTGCTTTTTTCTTGCTGAAAAAGTGCACTGCAGTAGGTGTAAAATTATTGGTACAGGAATTGGTTCTAGGCAGTGCAGAAAGTTATTTCTTTTATAGTGTAATCTTACAATAAAAACATTCTCTTTCTCATCTTGTGAATTCTGATCTCCATCTTTTCTGAGTGTTCATCCATCATGAATTCTCCATCTTTTCTGAGTATTTCAGTTAGTACACTCAAGATTCAGGAGAGATCTTCTGTCATTAGAGCATAATGTGATGAAGCATTAGAATATTGCTTTGTATATTTAATAGTGTTTGTAATATGTGTCTGTTGTGATTAGTGATCTTTGTCATTAGAATCATAGTACATTTCCCATAATGATTTTCTTTGGATCCACTCCTTGTTTGTGTGTCCTGCACTCTGAAAAGCCCATCTACGCTGGTGTTAAAAGGCCATGTTCTGCTGCATCTTATAGTGAAGGCTGAATGATTTAGAAGAGATGAATGAATGTTCTTTTAATCTAGAAAATAGAAAAAAATTGGATTTATGGCTTTTTTTACATTAAAAAACACAGTATACATTGAATTTGGATAGGAGGATATATGGAAATGGCAAGACATTTAATAAAATTTTTTTGCAGAAAGTTTACTTTTACATTCTCCACCAATGCTTTATTAATATTTTTAATAGAAATGAAATGTTGATTTTTGTTTTCATTTTATACTCACATGGATGGCTCATTCTACAGGGAGTAATTTTTTAGTTGTCTGATCTGTCATCAGATCCATGAATCCTCATACCAGTTGTTTCTGCTCCTATATTTTAACCACTTTTTAGTTAGAGAAGAAAGAAGACTACTGTTCTGAGCAAAAACACTACAATGATGATGATGATGATAAAATTTCTAAACAATTATATGAGATAAGCTGTAACAGAGTTACTCATATCTCAATGCAGAATGAGAATAGACATCAAAGAGAAGTAAATATACTAATACTTGAAATCTGCTTAGGAGAAAAAAAATGTTGGTTTTACTAAAATATACCTATATTTTACATTACTACAGAATGTGATTCTAATATAATTTAAGCTGATCTAAGGTAATTTGCTACATGTGTACCACTACCTGGATTAGAGGTTGCTTCTTGTCATTTTGTTGCTGTAATAATGCCCACAAAATTATGCTTTTCTTTCTTCCATACTCCTTTATGGATGCAGTAACCCTTGGTTTATAAATGGACTACAGAAAAAGTCCTGGATGGTGCAGAAATGTTTGGTTTGTGCTTTGTCCCAAGAGGGAAAACTGGCTTTTTAAGTCTATCTTACTAATAACAAGATGGTGGGATGAAAGTAGGCAGAGAAATCAGAATTAAGCTTTCTTTGTTCCGTGTTTACTGGATATTGGAAAGCTGATTTCTGTTGTTTAGTAAATCTGGGGTAATAAATATGTTAAGAACTATCTTCCATTGCTCAGTCATAGCATAGCAGAGAAACACAAAGGTGGGATAAATTCATTCTTGTTAGTCATTAAAAAAAATCATATTTTACTGCCTCATGCACAGTAGTTATTCATTTAGTCAGGTTCTTCCTGGAGCATAGAATAGGGGGAAGATTAGGCACAAAATTTGAATGACACCCTTATGCTTTCTTTATCTGCAACATTATGGTTTAAATGGATGATCCATCGGGTATTTTCATCCTACATCCAAAGCTCTTTCTTGAAAACTGTTTTGTTATGAGAAAGAATAATTAAGCTGTCTAGTTTAGTGCAGGGTATTCAAATTAAAAACTTGACCAAATACTGATGTAGTTATGGGAAACAGGTCTACTGACAGCCTTCCATTGCCTGATTTTAACATAACTTCCTTTATTGATGTCAGACTTCTGTATGGCAGTAGTGGGCAGAGCAGCAACAACCTCTGGGGTTTCTTTGTCCTGCTTCATGCATTTGCTTTCTTGAAGTGAGTTATAAAGGGGATCCAAAAAGGACAAAAACCTAAAGCTTTTTGTACGAGATGTGGTCCCAATTCTTTGTCAGTCCGACTGCTTGCAGTCTAATTACCTCATTTGTCCTGCCAGAGTGTTCAGATGGGAGAAGCAAACTGAAGGATTAGATTGAGAAGCTGAATAGGTGGCCCCCAATTTTCTCTTCTGTCAAACCAAGGCCCTGAGAGTGAGGAACTTGAAGACTTTCCCTAAATACTCATTAACTGGGACATACTTCTTTGATATTAGGTTTTAAATCTCCCTTTTTCTGTTACCATGTACAAGGAGTCTCAATGCTGAAAAGGTTTAGGAAACTTTAACTTTTATACAGAATCATAGAACCAAAGAATGGTTTGAGTTAGAAGGGACCTTCATAGATCATTGAGTTCCAACCCCTCTGCCAGGGGCAGGAACACCTTCCACTTTCCCAGGTTGCTCAAAGCTCCACTGAACCTGGCCTTGAACACTACCAGGGATGGAGCATCCACAGCTTCTCTGGGCAACCTGTTCCAGTGCCTCACCACTCTCATAAATCTCTTTACTTGGAAGAGAGACGGATGGCAGGTTTTCTGCCTGTGGTGGTCCTGATTTCAGTGTGGGTGCTTTGGCTGGTTAATCTCTTTATAAATAGTTTAAATGTAGTTTAACCAGATTTGAGGTATCTGAGAAGGTGCGTGCTAATGTTTTGAAGAAAAACTATTCTAGAATGTGATGGCCACAGACACACACACAAGTTGGCAACTTGAGCTTTTCGGCAATGGATCCTCAAATGCAGAATGTCTGAGGGCTCGTGCCATGGCACCAGTTCACCCAGGATTTCTCCCAGCTTAGGCTGAAATTAGCATTAAAATGTTTCTTGAGCAAGAAGAGGCTGGACTACAGCTGCAGCTAAAGCTTTGGAAGTCTACAGGTTTGTCTAAATTATGTGAGAACATCTTGACTACAGAAGACATTTAATCATAAGAATTACTCTTCTGGACTAGCTTTTAAAATCAGTTTAGGGGAATCTCTGGAAATTTGTCCTTGTAGGTAGTATCTCTCCTTTCTGCTTAGATAAAGACTTAATCCTCAAAGGTTGATTATGTTCAGACTCAAGGATTTGGCTCAGAACCCATATTAATGCAAAAGTGCAGGAACTATGCAGGTTCTTTGCAGCCATGAACTAAACTATAAGCTTATGAAGAACTTAGCCAGGCTCCTGCTAGTTAAGCAGCAGTGGAAGAAAAGTTCACACATAGAACTTCACTGTTTCCATTGAAGTTAAGGCATTTTCATTCCAAGAAGAATAGGATCTGGTTTGTTTTTCTTCTGGCACTGGAAGTGAGTCTCTCAGATTTTTGAACTCTGAGAAGCATTATTAGAGATTTTTTCCACTTAGTATAAGCACTGCTTCCACTTCCTGAATATTTTTGTTTACTTGGTCAAAATTGTTATTGGCATCATTAGAAAAAATACATGTGCTACTCTGAGCGGGGTGGTTAATTTTTCAAGAGTTATTTAGTCGACTGACATAATTGCAAGAGTACATCACTAAAGGCATTGCACAGAAAATTATTTACCCAACTTAAGCTAAAACTCAATAGAATATTTTTGTGATTTCAGAGTTGGTTTTATGACAGTATAAATTTCATGATTTTCCTACTAAAAAAAAATCTGAAACTGTACTGTTTCATTGTATGTTGCCTGTAGTTTGTGTGTGGCAAAGAACCAAAACATCCAGAGGAAGCTGTATGTTTGTTTGTCTTTTTATTAATAAGCTGTTGGCTAAATAAATTTCCATTGTTAAGAGACTGAGACAGTCAAATATTTATGATACAGACATAGGGCAGTTTCTTTTAAAGGCTGTGTAAGAAACATCTGGCCAAATGAC
Source organism: Ploceus nigricollis (assembly GCA_013399945.1). Lineage (NCBI taxonomy): Eukaryota > Metazoa > Chordata > Aves > Passeriformes > Ploceidae > Ploceus > Ploceus nigricollis. The sequence continues at coordinate 618,880 of VXBC01009842.1, read as the reverse complement.
TGAACATCTTTGGAAAATGGAAATTTCTGGGATTAATGGTCAAGGATTCTCGTTGCAGGCACTAACTCTTAATGAGTGCCAAATGTGCACCTGTTCTCCTCTCTCCACAAATGTGTTGCATGGATGGTGTTTTGATGGCTGCTTGTTTGTACTGTAACTTGAAGATCACTCTTCCTGCAGCTCTGTTTTATTTCACACATCTGGGCACATCATGCACACAACAGGATGTCAGTGCTGTTATTCAGCTGTGATCCAGTGGCCCTACACGTATGCACTAAATCAGTCCCTTAGGCTGCACTTGAAATTCTTCTTGTACTTATTGCTCTGTATTAAACAACATAGTCAACTCTTTTGTCAGTATTTGTCAGTTCTTCAGAATTTCAGCAATTCTGAGATGCCTTCCATGCCCTCCAGCACATAACATTGCAGCCTAAACAAAGGTAGCAGGGTTTACACTGGCAATGTAGCGTCTGGATTGCTAATTTTTTAGCTTTGGATGAATTTAATGCCTCTGCAGGGAAGTGAGCTCAAGGAGGGGGTGCTCTACAAATCACAGTCCATGTCCGACAAAGAAATTTGCAGAAGATAGGCCTCAGATACCCCTTCCCAGCCCAGGCATTGCACATCTTGCTCCTCTAGTCTCCCATGGTGCAGTGATTTCTGAGGTACCTGTGCTAAGCCATGCCTTTGCCCTCAAGGTACTAAACAGGCTTACAGAGTGAAAATCCCTTGTCTGCACAGTCCCTAAGGACCAGGTTAGTCCAAGGCTGTCCTAGATGTTTGAGAAAGTTCCAGCAAGTATTAAGGCTGGGTTATGACTTTCAGAACCAGGTACTTCATAAGTATCCATGTGCACATCTCCTTTCCTCTTTGCAGTGAGCAATGTAATTTACTTATCTTACTGTAGTGTATAATACTTGAAAAATACTTAAAGTTGCACACAATGATGGTTGGATTTTGAAGCCTGGGCAAAATAAATTCTTAGAACCTTTGTAAATGTGAAAAAATTATGCAGAGAATACACAGGTCCTAATTTTGAAAAATCACCGAGTGTTGGTCTGATTTTGTCAGCTTGTTGTTGTCCAGCTGCTCAAAAAAAAGCAGCAGCTGCTGTGTCTCACTGCCTGCTTCTTTTCTGGTAGGTGCTTTATGATTTAAATCACTTCTTTGGGTGGAGAAAAGCAGATGTCTCAAATTCAGCAACAGCTGTTTACATTGACTTGACAGCAAGAAATAAAACCATTTGAAAAGGATCACTGCAAAAATAGAGGAGAATAGGCCTGACTAATAAAAAGCTGCTGGAAGCAAAAGAAAAAGAAGACATACTACTGGGGTTTAGCTCTCTACTTAGGAACATAAAAAACATACATGCAATTTTATACATTTAGAAGTAAATTGTTGTTAGATGAGGTTTATTTGTCATTTTAAAGGCAGGTTTTGATAATATGCATTGTTTATAGTTCTAGAATAATATCTTAACTCAGCAGCTTTCATGTTCTGTGGGGGCATTCTAAGCAAAGAGTAGGCTGTTGCCACAATAAATCCTTTTGCCTTTTTTGACTGGAGAAGAAATGCTTCCAAACTCTGTGCAAAGACAAGAGAGAGACTAGACTGTGCTGCTTAATATTTGTGACTCTTTACGCCCTGTGCTTTTAGCAGAGTGTGGCATGGCTAGTGGGGAGCTTCCCCCCTCAAATCAGATTATCTAACAGTTAATCTGTTTTGTTGATGTTCTGAACAACAGCAGCTCATTCAGGAACAGACTCGGGACAGGAAGGGGGAGCTCTTCTGAGAGCAAGCTGTTTCAACCAAACATTTTCCTTTTAGTGATTCATAGGATTAAATTTCAAGCTGTTGCCTATGGAACCTGGCATTAACAGCCAACACATTCATCACGTTGGCTTTTCTCTTCAACTTCCCTTATGGAAAAAAAATAGAGCCATAGTTTCACCATCATAGTTTCACCATCCCTTGACCTGCTTCTAAGGCTATGATTACATTTTTCATCACTTTTTAATACTGACCAGACCCTGGGTGGTTATATTCACAGTCCCATCATCTTTTTTCTTTTCAGCACATACAGAATAGTCCTGAAATGAGCTGAAATCGATCTATGCTAATGTTAGCCTCCTTCCTTTATAGACAGACTATTATTATTTCTCAGCATATGTGTGGGAACTATTCATATGTAGCAAGACTATTTCTTTTTCACCTAGAGGACAGATGGGGATTGGGATACATTTATTGCACTGTCTTTTTCTTGTTTAGATTAAGTCCAGTAGATCTTGCTATAGCTGCTGAGTTCCAGTTTATATAGTGCTTGGTGGTTCATGGGTCTGAGTGGTGAAGCCTCTTGTGTTCATCTTCCTCACTTTTCCTGATATACAGGGGGACAGGGAGGACATAAGTCTAATTAGGGTGAATGAATCTGTGTCTTGTACGTGCTGCTCAGAGGCTTTGCTGTCTCTTATCCACATTACTGCCGCAGCCAAGGAGCGCACCCCAAGGGCACCCTGGTGCAGACCCCGAGTGCTTTATCTGTATAGATTACTGCAGTGTGCTCGTGCAGGGTGAATCCAGACTCTGCAGCTCCAGCTTCCACAAAGCCTTTTCGCCGGGGAAAACAAATTATGCCGGCTAGCGCGCAGCATTTGCTAGGAGGTGAAAGCTTAATGAAATCAAGAAAATGCACAGTTCTCACAGGTTGCAGTGAGTGCATTGGGGATGTTGAGAAACCATCAAACCTGGTAATAGGCACTAGAACTACAGATAACCTTGCCTTTTCAGGACTGCATTTTGCTTTACTCTGTGAAAATGATGTAAGACCATGTTCTGACTTCACAGAGATGAGATTTCAACCAGTACAGACAGGGCTGAACTGATAATAGCCTAGGGGACAAGACAAAAACTAGGCAACCCTGTGCCTTCAGCTCAAAGCCTCCTCCTCCACAGCTTGCTTCCAAACAGGTTGAATGATGTAGGGAAACTCACTTTTCAATTCTGTGTCTTAATGCAATATGTGTTTTTTGCCTGTTTCTATAAGCTCAGATGTGAGTATTTCTGGTGTATGTCTAGCTGTCATGCAGTGAGGGTAGGAATAAGAGATTTTAAAAGTCTGTATTTTCCCTGGAAGTATTTAGAAGATGTGTAGATGTGGCACTTACAGCCATGTTTTAGTCTTGGACTTGGCAGTGCTGATTAAATCATTGGACTCAAAATCCTTTTCCAACCTAAATAATTCTATGATAACAGGAAAGCTCAGTGTGGAGTCACAGGGTCATAGTCTGTGTATATCTTTTGGGAATGTTGTGTTTGCTTAGCTGGACTTGCTAAACTTCAACTAACAACTGCGGGGAAGCATCCTGTCTCATTATATACCCATGTTATTGCTACCTGGATATTTCTGTCCATGGAGAGGTTATAAATGTCATGGCAGGGCTGTACGTAATCTGGAAGATGCCATAGTCAGAAGAAAGACTCCTTGGGCTACTGGATCAATACAGGTGGATTTTTAGCTTCTAGACAAATAGCTAGAAGGGCTGTAGATAAACCTCAAGAGTGGTCCTCTCCATTCCATTTCCAAAGATTGGCAAGCAACCATGTCTGGGGCAGCCCAGGTTCTTGGATCATCTGTTCATCTGTTTGCTCTGAGTTTGCTCTTTTCCCATGTTACTTTCTGGGTCTGTCCTATGTAGGATTCTAGACTCCTGTCCCTTAGTCCTGTTGTAAGTGTAACCTTTTCACTCTTTGATTATCATGGTCAATCAGTCTGTTTCTAAGTCTGCATCCCATTCCTCCCTCATCCCATTCTGGGGGATTTGATGGGAAGAGACACCTTGTCCAGTGCCAAAGGGTGTTCAGTTCCAACCTTCTTATTCAGCAAGCAGCTCTGAAACACCATCAAAACAAAGCACCCCTTTGGCCCCATGTAGTTCAGACACCATTTTTATTTAATTTTGTAGCCCAGGGTCAATCTGCCTTGGCCCAAGACACGATATAGAAGTCTTTCTTTACAGTTCCAGGTTTTTGCCTCTTTTGGGTCTGTTTCTCCAGTACCTTCTAAGTAGACTTGTAAAACTCCAATAAAACCAGCAAGGTTTTACCATCAGAGCATTTGACTAATATTATATGCCAAACAAAAACATTTTGAAGATTAACTGTGTGCCTGTTATCAGTATGTACTATTTGCTTATGTAATAGGTTTGTTTATTTGGTGACTTTTGACAGCTACAGTTTAATTTTACCAACTCTTTCTTTCTAAAAATGAGGAAACAATTGTATTTGATGATCTTAAAGGTTTTTTCCAACCTTAATAATTCTGTGATTCTATGAAAATATAGAATAGCAAGAGCAAAAATGGATTTTGTGAAAATATAGGCTAGCAAGAGCAGAAATTATACTTTTTAATGTTAACAACTTGATTGTAGGGAGTTAATGAATGAAACAACTACTGAAAGACAAAAAGCATTGTATTATTGACTAGAAATGTGAAGTGTCATGTATAATTCAAAACTTAAGTCCCCCAGGAAGAGTTCACATAATGTACGTGAACTGCTGAGTGGTTTAATAAACAAGGAAACTAAAAAGAGCAGCGTTTGCTGTAATCCAGACATCTATTTAATGCATACAGGTATCTGCAGCCAAGTAAAAAACATGGGTTTTAACACTGAAGTGTTTCTTAGTGACAGGCATTGATAGTATCACTATGGTTAAGCAGATTAGAGCAATACAGCTGTCTTCTTCTCTTAAAACGCAAGAACTAATTTTATCAAACCTTTTACATTTTATCAAACCTTCGAAACTCTTGGGGATTCACTTCTCCAGTCAGGTGTAGTGATATAGGAATTTCTAAACTGAACATCTGTGCTTGCTACACTCTAGCAGTATTACGGGTTGGTAACTACTGAAGCCATTACCAATATACAACCTGGCAGCATTTGCCTCATTTTCAACCAGTGTTGTAGATAACTCAGTGATATGAGACCTTCAGTTCCTTCTATGGTTACCTTTTTCATGAGAACTTGACACTACAGTGATTTCTAAAAACTTGACATTGTAATGAAAGCTTGAGTGAACCAATCATTTCTCAAAGTTGATAAGAATGTTGCCATTGATCCATGAAAGTCACTTTGCATCATTTAGCTCAGATGCTACTTTTGTTTTCTCACAGCTAAATCTGAAATGGGAATTGCCATCCCAGCAAAAGCCACTGATGTCTATCTTCAGTGGGATAGCTGAACTGCTCTCTTTCCTTGAAGGGTCCTACTGCCATTTAGCATTTTGGGTAGCACTTTTGGTCAAACTAGCACCAGCTTGCATAGGCTGCATGTTCCAGTCAGCAGCAGGACTCCTTGCCTTGGAATGACTGCAGTTTCTCTGAGGCTAGATGGAAGTCAGCTTTTGTTTGTCTTTGTGTGCTCCATTTGGTACTGTCTAATCTGCCTGACATGTGAGAACTGATTTGAAAGCGGCAAACAGTATTTCCTACTAAAATGAAATCTGAAGAAATCAGACTGAAGAGAACCTTTTATTTTTGCATGCTATTTTTTTTTTTAATGTGTTTCTGGATGGCTCATTCCCTCATGGGGAATGAGAATATCATGGAGTGACAGATTTCAAACTTCTAGGTCAGTGCAGCCCGCTGTACTAATTGCCTAGTGACCTCCCTTTTGGATCCTTGGTGAAGCCTGTATTTTTAACAACATGTGCTTCTCCTATGACCTCTGATTATGGATATTTAAAAAAGTATTCCTTGATTTTTCTCTCACTTCTTGTAAAGAAATAGGTATTGGTTGTTTATTGGCCATTATTCCCTGCGGGTTTTCTCCAACCACTTTTCAACTGAGATTAAACTGAGATGAACAGATTTGTGGTTTGGGACAGCCTTCAGAGTGTGGAATAGAGTTCTTTGGTCTCCCACAGATGTTGTCCAATGGCAATTGGTGGATTGCTTTGGAAGGCATTCATCCTGGCTGTTTTTAACCAAAGTTATCCTAAAGTGGCAGCACTAGTTTGAATGAGGCAGGTGAGGTCCATTTATTGTTGTAAAGAGCAAGGCATCTGCAGAGGATGAATATCTCATCTTTTTTGATTGTAGAAAAAGCCTTAGGCATCCCATGTTCAAAGTATTAGGTTTAATTTGTCTGGGTTTTTTTCTTCTCTTTCTTATAACATTTTGATTGCCATATTTTGAGGTGAAGCTCACAAACAACTGATCCACAGCAATGTCTCAAGCATTGTTTCAATAGGGCTTTTCTTTACCTCAGTTGTTTTTCTTTTTTCTTGCATGTAGATTTCTACTAAACATTTTTAGGAACCACCATGAAGTAGCATGTAAGTGCTACAAGCTAGTAACTGAGAGAATCATGTCAAAATAGCATTAGAAGGGACCTTAAAAAGTCATTTAGGCCAGTGCTCTACTCTTCACAGTAAAAACAACTGTTGCTATGGGGCACAAGGTTTTGGTTTGCATCTTTATTAACCTGATTGCTTTTACTCACTCTGCTCTTTCTGTGCTGACTTAAATGTTTTCCACAATGCTCCAGGATTCTTTAAAAGGCCCGCCTTTTATTAAGCTAGGTGCATTTTGTTTGTAGATGGGATAAATGCTGTCTGAAATATGTGTGCCATTTTCATGGTACTGAACCTTGCATTGTTAATAACCAGACAGTAGACCAAAGTGCTTGTCCTCTGCAGGAGGGAAAAAAACATCTAAAGGAATGCACTAACAAACTTGAAATCTTTCTCAATATATACTTTGTCTGCATCTTTGTAGAAAGAGCATTAAACAATCACCACCAAAATCCTGGATAAGAGAAGACTTCCATTCCATTTTAGGTCCTTTGTTTTATTCTTTCTCATTTGCCTTCTGGAAGTGACTGTCCAGGTTTAAGTGTCAGAAAGAATATTTTTGGTGTAGAAGTCCTCTATGGGTTGACTTTTAATGTACCAATCTTTGAGACTGCCAGGCTCACCTTCTGGGGAAGTGTTACATAATTGAAATGTCACATAAAGTGTGTTGCTTTTTGGCTAAATTCCTTTAAAGTCTTTGGTATTTCCCTCTTTTATTTCTGAAGTTCCTTCATTTCATGTCATAAACACTGACCTTGCTGAACCCTTGCCTATGAATTGCTTTGAGACTGGGTGGCCACAAACACAAAGGGAAGTGAGAGTTTTATTAAAATTTGACATTAATGCAAGCAAGTGGCATTTAGAGGCTTTAACCTTAATAATAGGAACCTCAAAACTTCTACAAGAATCAGGAAACTGATGTTTAACTGCTTTAAAGCTAGAGTCAGAAAAATTATCAGGGAAGACTGAAGGTCATTGCACAAGAGATTTACACACCCAAGCACACAGACAGCACACAGGCAGCATTATCATTGTTAAATGTATACATAATGCAGTAACTTGTATTAAAAACAAAATCAGTATCCTTGTTCTGGTTGGAACAACAGCTGCTTGCCAAGGAAGTTGTGAACCTCTCTTGAAATGGAAAATACGACCCTCTTCCCTCCAAATTATTATAACTTGGAAATTAAGTGGCTTTCAGGCAAAGATATGGGCAAAGGAGTAACAGTTATTTACTGGTATATATCTAGATATCTGTATCTATATAACACGGTAAGCAAACAGCAGCAGCACAGGGAGCGGAGCAGCAGCAGAACCCCACCCGCAGCCTTCTCTCGGCTGCCGGGCACTTTCCCCTGCGCTGCAGTTCCGGTCACGGCCGGCGGGGGCGCTGGTGGCTCCCGGCCGGGCAGGGCGGGTGCGATGATTCCCCCGCGCCTGCAGGGGGCGCTGTGGCGCGAGCTCAGCCGCGTCTCCACATGGACATGGCGGCTCAGGCGACCGGGAAAGAGAGGGGATGGCTCCCTTTGCAAAACTCACAAGGAGGAGCCGGTCTCAGTGCCCCTCCGGGTCTGTAATGGACTACAGCAGGAAACTTCAGAGCAGCAGGCGGGAACAGCAGAGGTGAGCACACCCGAGGTGGCAAACAAAGTGTAGTGAAACCTCCGAAGCCAGGCCAGGAGCCGCGGAGTTGGAGCGGCCATGGGATGTTGGGATAAAGCGTAGCAAAAAGCCCAAAGCAGCGGCAGAAAACAGCAGGGCTGGGCAGCGGCTGCCAGGCTCCGCAGGCATGTCCCACAAGCAGCTGGGAGATGCTTCCTCTGGGAAGGGGGAGGGGGAGAGTGTGGGGGTCCTCTTCCCAGTGAGGTTGGGTGTTGGAAATGTTCCAGCTCAACAGCTGCTCTTCCAAGCAAAGGTTCATCCATGGTAGGAGAAGCAGTGGGAGGACAAAAGCTCTGTAGTGGCAGCAAATCCTCTGGGCAGCAGCAGCCCGGCACCAAACCCCACCTGTCTCCACTCCAGTCCTGACAGCAAGAGAGTGAAGAGGGCCAACTCCAGCCCCTCACCCCCCAGCAAAACTCTCGAGGTATCTCTGCAGTTCCTAAGAGAAAGCCCCCCCGATAAGAAACTGCAGCCAGCTGCACTCCTCTCCCATCTAGGCCACTTCCTTTGTTCCTTTTATGTATCCTCGTTACCATCTCTTAGGCAAGAAATGGAAGAAAATTCCATAAGAGAAAAGAAAAAAAAGGGGAAAATCCTAACCTCCAACAATCCTTGTATTGTCAAATTTGTCATCTTTTGGGAACGTCAGGAAATCCATGAGTTTTGACTCTTTGCACAGGCACAGCTTTGATGGAAAGTGGCCACAAGCTCCAGGGTTGCTGCTGCCCTTGCCTTGAGCCACTGCTCAAGTGCCTGCTGAGTCCAGCTTCTTGGCAGAGCTGTGCTCCCATGCATTCTACAGGTGCAGAATGATGCCAGAAAAGCCACAGAACCGTATTTTTGAGCCTTTTGCATTAACTGCTGGAATAACGTTAGGTTTTTTTGCAGTGCACTATTGCAAACTTTGTTTTACATTTCCAACTGAAGTATGGGTGAAACAGCTGTATTCTTGGAGGATCTGGTATCTCTTTAAGTTCTGCAGGACTCTATGTCATAGTGACTGTTCCCATGAAACCGGGATAATCCCTGGGTCATAGATAGGAGTGATGCAGTAATTGCTCATTTGAGCAGAGAACCTCCCACAGGGCAGGTAACACTGTCTCAGTTCTTGATTTCATTTCCAGCCTTTGCATAGTAAATGTCTCGAGAGCCTGTGAATAAAGGTAGTTCCAGGAGAGATGGACTGGAAGTGTTTGCAAAGAAAAATGCCTGAAATAAAATTTTTAGCTGATATTTTCACTGAAGGAGCTCAGTCTTACCTGCCCTGGTGTTCCAAAGAGTGGTTTTACGAAACACAAGATTTTCTCTACCCATTGTAGCATATATCAACAGAAACATGGAGTGGTGTGTATATCCTGCATATCCTGCAGTTGCTAATGTGGTTGGAGATAGCTTGATTTGAATTGTGTCTTTCCTTAAGTCATTTCTCATGTGAATACTTGAAAGGCTAAGAAGCAGTAAACGGAACAATAAAGAAGATTTATTTCCCTGTATCATTCAAGTATGAAGCATACAGCTCTATCAATTTTGATAATAGTGATGTAAAAATAATGGCATCTTTAAAGAAATACAGACCTTACATCTGAAAGACACATCAGAGCTACAACCCTTTTCTTCTCATCATGCCCACATGCTTTTGACAGTGGGAAAAGGGTTTGCTGAGCAGGTGAAGAGGGAATGTTCTTCAAAAATTATAGCTTGTTTTAATTAATTATTTGGAAACAGCATCTCTGAAATGAAATTGTGGAATTGTTTTAGCTAAAGCATATACCTGGCATTGATTCATTCAGATGCTGTGTAAAGTGGTGTTTCATGAAGTCTGCACTTCTATTTTTGCTGAAAATGACAACCTGTACAATGCTGGGATGTACTTCAGGATTTTAAGAAAACATTTAACTCTTATACCTGCCAGGATATTTGGGGCCCTGTTTCCTTTCTCTAGGATATCCGTATCTTCCATACAGAATCAGTAAGAATTGCTCATATCCTGTGCTGGGAAAATAAGGCCTGTGAAGCCAGTCTGTTAAAACCTGTTGTCTAAAGAGCAGTGTATAAATAAAAAGACAGCTTTTTCAGTGGTGGTAGATGTTTTCCCTTCCCTTCAGTAACCCTTCCACAGCTGACTTTACATCTAAAATGTCCAGTTCTGCATTGTTTTAGCCAGTGGGGGGATTTCACTTTCATTTCATTGTGGGGAGATCCAGCTTTAAGGAGAAAAGGTGCGTGACTTCTAACTGGAAGCACAGACATTTCCTTCCTGATTAAGGTGAGAAAATAAGGTTTATATGGCATTTGCTTTTCGTATGATATAAATGCACCTTTGAGGTGTTTGTATTACTGTCATAGCAAGGTGTGCATTAAAAAGATTTTCCAGACAAGCTATATATCCAAGCTCCACATGGACTGCAGAACTATAAGGTTCCAGAGCATAGTTGTTTCTCTATTGCATTAGAAAGCATTCCAGTGACTTTCTCCTTGTGAAGTCAGGAAAGATAAACAGTGAGCCTCTATAGAAATATAAATATTTTTCTCCAAGACATTTAGTCTTTCACATGTTGTTGAAGATTGTTTTTCTTTCTTTTTTATTTTTTTCCATCTGTAAGAAGGCCTGCATATTCAAAACATTTTCAGGCTCAATGTGTAGTTTTAGCTTAAGGTGGGTGTATCTTGCAGAGCTTGAGGTTTGGTGAGCACTGCCAGCTATTTCTGGGTTCACACGGTTCAGTCGTCTCGTTGAAGCCTGAAAAAACACTTCTCTTGTGTTTCATTTGTGGAGTTTTTCTCTTTTTTCTTTTTTCTTTTTCTTTTTCTTTTTCTTTTTCTTTTTCTTTTTCTTTTTCTTTTTCTTTTTCTTTTTCTTTTTCTTTTTCTTTTTCTTTTTCTTTTTCTTTTTCTTTTTCTTTTTCTTTTTCTTTTTCTTTTTCTTCCAGTATGTCTTTGTTTATTCTGTTTCTTGTTTTAAATTAGGCTTTCTGCTCTTGAGCTCAAGTTGGAACATCACCTTATGAAAGATCATATGTGTTTCTTAACGTGCAGCTTGTGGTTCCTCTCCAGTCTCCCTCCTGGAGCCAAGGATGACTGGCTCAATAATAAACATTAAGGAATTCATTAGTGAGAGTCATGTGTGAACAACAGCCTCTGGTGATCTTGAACTTCCTGTCAAATAATCTCATTTTATCACTCGTGTTCCTTTAAGCCCAAATGCCAGTGGCAGTTACAGTTGCCAAGACAAGTATTGGTAGCTCAAATAAACACACACACACACTCTCATACACGTATGCATCCTTGCTGAACCCTTGTTTGGACTTCTGTCTATGTAGAAAGAGACACAGAAAAATTTGTATTATGTTAAATTTTCTTCTCAGCTGAATGTGTTTAACGTGAGACAGGGAAGTTTACCATCTCTGTTTCAAAGCTTCTGAGGAGCCGGGGTGCACGTCTAAAAATCACAGAGGGATTTTTGCATTTTTCTAATCTGATCTGTTTACTAAGGATAAGTTTCAGTCAGCATGCTCCTCCCAAAAAATAATCTTTCCCTCTAATCACTCTCACAGTTTAAAACTCCATAATTTATTTGTGATTTAGTTCTGATTTGAAAAGACTATTTTAATACTTTAGCTATGCATTTTCCAATGTAGACAAAGACCCTCTTATTCGGATCAAATGTGCATATACCTATATGTAGATATAGATATATATCTATCTACACATTAAATGTGTACACATATAATCAAGTCATCTCCTGGTTCTGTTTTCAATAAAGCTCCTCAAATTCTTCAGGTCTCTCCAAAAAACGCTCTCCACAGCCATGAGCATGTCCATTATTCTGTTTCTCTCAGTTCTTCTTTGCTTCTGCTTATTGTTTCCTGTTTATAAATCCCAGGATTGTACTTTTCTTTGCCACTAGGTTACCTCTGAACTCTATCCTGATATGACAAATTTTATTTTGGTTGGCTATTCTGCCAGACTTTCCAGTTTTCAGTCTCTTTTTTTCACCTGTTTTGTTTTTGGTTTTTTTGTTTGGTTTGGTTTGGGGTTTTTTGGGTTTTTTGGTCTTGTCTTTTTATCCCCTGATTTGTTTGCCCATTTTGACTTCCTTGTTCTTAGAAATACCACTTTGCTTGAAGAAGTGCATTAAGAAATGTGCAGGGCCACAGATGTTCCCTGGCGTCCCTCCCCTGCCACTTGTTCTGCTTTATTGAGCTATTTTTGTAAGAAGCAGACTGTGTTGTGGTGTGGGGAATGACTGGGCTGGATTTTCCCCAGGAACATTAATAGGTATGTGTTGGGAGTTACAGAAAACACATGTAAGAATTAAAGTATCAGAAAATATTCCTTATATTCCTCAACTCTGTTGAGTCCTCAGAGAGTTGGATTATTCTCTCCTGTGCTTTAATTGAGCCAAAAAGGGGACTTGTAGACATGGGTGAGTTGGGGAAACCAGAGCTGTATTCTCCTTGCTTTTTCTCTGTGACTTGGACACTTTGTCTCACTCTCAGTTTATAATATTTACCCGCCATTACAGCCGCTCCAGAGAGATGATGATGGTGTTGCAGCACCAGAGAATAACATCCAGCCTTTTGGTGGGATTTGCTGCAAAAATTTCCAGGAATGGGGCATCCACAGCTTCTCTGGGCAGCCTGTGCTGGCTCAGCACAATCCATGGTGCCAGCCAGGTTAGTTCTGCTTGCTGGTGCTGCTAAAGACTGGCATAGAGAGAGCTCAGGGGCTGTGATGCTAAAGAGAGAATTGTAGCTGCTTCAACCATTCTTTTCCTATAGGAGTCAGGGCTCAGCCTGGTTATTTAGTTAGACTGAAAAGCAGCAGACAAAGTTAAATCTAATTACACTTACATCAGAGCTGATAGTTGAATCAGTCAGTCAGAGGATCATTCATTCATTCATATTCAAGATAGTTCATTTGGGTAACAAAACCTCAAAAAAACCCAAAAATCTAATTAAGAAAACCCTCTGCCACCCCAAATCAATGTTTTTAGATGGCTTGTTCTCAATTTTGTCCCAATTGTTCTTAATTATGCCTCTGTTGGCTGCTAAATTTTGTGTGTAGATAATCCTGCCATGAGTTAAAAAGGAGTTTATTGCCCCCCAGACCTTTTCCCATGATGTACAGAGAGGCCTGTAATGTACTGAGAGCTGTATTTTACTCTAAAAGCTATCATAGTTCTTAAAAATTATTCTGATCTGCGTGCATTGGTGTAGATAATTAACTATGTCAGTGTGTTCACCATATAGGAAAGACCTAATATTTATCTTCTGCTTGGTTTTCTTTCTTTTTTATTAGGCATTTTAAGTATTGCTTACTCTAAGGGATCGTAGGGACAGCTGGAAAATTGCAAAACTGACAGTGACAGAAACTAAAAAAATAAAACTTGATTTCTTGACAAAGGAGATGAATTTTATTACCTGCACAACATGCTTTAGCCCTCATTTTCGTCTGATTTATGCTGATTTTACTTTTTATTTAAGTGTATGGAATAGGTCCCCAGTTTTAATCAGCTTTTTACCATAATGCCTGAAAATGGAGGCCAAAGATTGAGCAGCCCTGCCCCATCCTCAAAATGGAAGGTTTCCCTAACAAGGTTCTTGAGCAAACAAGATTTCTCCAACAAAAACCAAGACAGACTTTGTTATTTGTGTTTTTGTCTGAGGAAAAATGAACTAAGACAGGGCCCCTGGTGCTGGACCCACAGGAGTGTGTGTTTTTCCAGGAGCTGGGAAGATATAAAGAAACGTGTTGCTTGAACTGAAAAATAATTTCAGTATTTCTTTGTACTTTTTGGAATGATTTTGTTATCATGGATTAAAGCAAATGAGGGCTAATTACTTCTTGAAGACTCAACTGCTGCTTTTGCAGAAGGTGCAAAAACTTCTGGCATCAGTCTCCCCTGTGACACCAACAGGAGGTGACAAAGAAGGTGGATCAGGCTTGTGGCAACAACTTACACTGAGCATGAACAATTGAACCCTCTTTTCTTCCTGGGGAAGTCTTTCAGGTGGCAGCAACTACAAAAAAATATTGGCAAACAAGCCACTATTAATCAAACCTGTCCAACCCTTATATGGAAAAGTACGTTCAAAGGTATGGAATGGCTTCCATATGAGGAATGGCTGAGTAAGACAGGGATCACTCAACTTAGAAAAGAGAGAGCTAATGGCAATATTGTAGAGGCATAGAAAACTCTCATACAAATCTAATAGCACTGCGGGTTGTTCAGCAATGTTGGAGGGTTTGAATGTGTTCTGGTGATATGCTGCCTCAGCTTTGGCTTATTTCACTCCGCTGATGTGTTCCTCATCTTCTGCTTGAGATGTTATTTATTTATTCTTTTGTTTTGCTTTTTACCATTTATTTTCCCTCTTTTCTCTCTTTTTACTCCATTTCTTATCACAGACTGAAAAAACCAGGTTTTGCGCCTCTGGGGACGTTTTCCTTGAGTGAGGAAAGAGGAAATTCCCTGAAGTAATTTTATGAAATTTCCGGCTTGTTGCTCTGACTCTGTTTCTTGTCCAGCTAATTCAGGGTCACTTGAACTGGAGTAAGCCCAGCAATGTTGCCTAAAGCCACAGCAGATGTGTCATGCTCTTTTCTAGCTCTTTACTCTTTCAGTCTGTGCTTTTTGAACCACAGACCACTCCAGCCCATGCAGAGCCATCAGAGCTGTGTGTGGTTTCAATCAGAGTTGTCTTAATCTCTTGGTCTGGGGATTTTCATTCATCTTCTCTGGAAGAGAAAAACACATGCCCTGCAAGGCTGCTGTGACTGGCAGGTTTGATGGTGTAGGAGGAAGAAGTGCATAGTCCTGCCTCCCCGAACAGGAGACAGCACCCCTTATTCCCTTATCTCCAGTCTGCAGCCCATGGTGTCCAATTCCTGAGTCACTATGGAAGTCGGGATCACAGGGAAGCTGGGGTAGACTTGAGCTGTCGTGCACAGTAATTGGAGTGCTGAGGTGCTCTGCTAACTGGTAGGGTGACCTGCTGTGCCTAGGAGGTGCTGGGAGAGCCCTCACCAGCCTACAGGTGCCACAGCACCTCTGAAACTGGTGGGACTTGCACTGGGAACTGATATAGTTCCAGTCCTTGGATCAGTGATGAGAACCAGTGATTGGAACTCAGGCATTTTTGTTGAAATTGTATTTTTGCATACATGCCTTCTTCTCTTTTTTCCTGTTTTAATGGCTTGGAAATTTCCTGATTCTCTACTCTCTAGGAGAAAATGTTGTTTATTTAGCGTATGGCACTAATATTTTTTTCATGTTATGAGTAAGTGGGCAGGATTGGTCAGTACATGAAAAAAACCACCAATTCTGTGTCTTAAGTTTAGATTAGAAGCTTTGTAATAATGCATGTAGTAATAATGATTAATCTCCATAATAATGGCAGCATTTTTTTCTGTGTAGAGAATATATATTTACACCCTTCTAAGAGCACCAGGCACGTTAACTGGTTTGTGTTTGCATTGTACTCTACCCTGACTACATAAGATGCTATTTAAGGCATATTTTCTTTTGGCACAATTCCACTGAAAATAACAAAGCAGTTTCTGGTTTAGACAGTGGGTGTGTTTTGCCAGAACTCTGAAAAGGTTGTATTTTACTAATAAATTATCCCTGTAGGATATTTTGGTCTGAGTTGGAGCATAGCTGAGCTGTAAAGCCTGCATGAAGGAGTCATTCTGGCCCCCATACATAAAAAAACCCGTAAGTATCCTAGTGCAAATTCCAATACAGAAAGCAAGTGGCATATGCCATTAGCAGTATATGTATGGTTTAGAAACTGAGGAAAAATTCTAGGGAGGTCTTCAGTACAAAGGCTTAGCAATTATAATGAAGTACTATCCTGGTTAAGATAACAGTGTCTCGACAATATTTGCCTTAGGTTGGGCTGGGATCTAAGAAAACCTCTTGAAGAACAGCCTGTTTTCTGTAATTAAGTATGAATAAGTATCACTACATTGGTTCATTAGCATTGGTTAGTTCAGCAGACTGATGAGCTGATACTGTAGGAAAGAAGCCCAGGAAAAATGCAGCTATCATGCTGAATTTGATTTTGTGAGCTTTGTAGGTGTTTACTTCTTTTTCCTTTGCTGCAGTAGCTGCATAAAATTTAGAGAAAGTCAATATATTCTGAGCTCTTACAGCCTTGGCAAGACCAGCATTGATTGCAAAAACATGAACAGAAATTTCTTTGTCCCTAAGCAGCAATAAAGTGTCTGAAGCTGCTTTCCACAGATCACAGTCAGAAGCATCTTGCCTCTCCTGGATTTAGCATCAAAAGAAGTTAACCAAGAACAGCTCTGCTGGAGGTTGTTGTTGTCCAATTCAGGACAGAATAGCAAACTTTTATGTCCCTTACTTAAATACTGTAGTCAGTCATTTACATCAGTACATCTTTTTTGCCTATGTGTTACTTAATTATCCTGACAGATACTTGTGCTTCTGCAATGACAAATGTTTCATGGCAATTATATTGTCTAAGGAAAAAAAAATAGTTTGCGTAAAAGAATTTCCTAAATTCCTTCTTTTGCAAATGGGAAGAGTGCTGTAGGGAAAAGGTGTTGCTGCTCTCTCCATGGTTACTGCATTTGCCTTTTAAAGGAAACCTGATTTATAGTTAAATGTTTTGGAAGATGGGTAAAGGACCAAGGCAAGTGCTAGCAGTGCCAAGGAGAAGTGGGAAATTAGTGAGAGGGTAAGTTGAAGGAAATATCTCACTGCTTTGTAACAAGGAAAACAAATTGGAAATGTTGGTGGGAGGAGATGAAAGCAAGGGCTCTGGAGTAAAAAAAGAAAGATTATTATATGGTGAAGTCTTGTGTTCTGATAGCTTCAGTAGCTTGATATCCACAAAAACAGGTCTATGTGCTGCTAGGCTGTATTTGCTTCTGGCCTTGCCCTGCATTTTTTTGTTCTCAGGCTGGACACCCCAGAAGGGTGTTAACCCTGCCTGCCCGGTGTGTCTCTGTTTTAGCAGTGGGAACAGAGAACAGCAGCATTCCTGCTTTGCTGTTCTGCTGGCATCTCTCCTCCTCCACCCAACAGGATGTGAGGACAGAGAGGCTGCTGCATGGGGGTACCTAGGGGATAGCAGTGCCTGTGGATCGCAGAAGTGGGTGGACAAAGATGTCTGTGTCCTGCTCTGCAGCTTTCCCACACTGTAGGCTGAAATCCTGCCTAAAACCTTCCCAGTCCCTTGCCCTTGGTGACAGTAATGCCTTTCTGGGATGGGCACTGAGAGAAGAGGTGGCCAGGCCCATCTGCAGGAGACAAGTGTGATGTTCAGCATGAGGGTTGATGGAGGATGCAGTCACCTCACGTGTTGCTGCTGCTTTCCTCTGCTTTATGCTGTGTTCATACCCCTGTGGGAGAAGCTGGACATTTGGTGTTCACAGAAGTGGTACAGAGCTCAGAGCCATCAGCCCACCCTCCTGCCTCCACATGAGAAATGTACCCTTCTGCCTTGGGTCAGTCCCTCACTGGGGCTTTGAAAAGCAAGAGGCACCGACTGCCTCAGCCCCCGTCCTTCTTTGTTCGTCACTGGTCTCAGAGGCAGGTATGGTTTCCCTATTTCAGCTTAGACAGAGACTTCTTGGTATAATCAGACCTCTGACTTTGGCCCTGTTGTTTTGGTGTCATGACTTGAATTAATCTTCTCTCCACAAGAGTTAAAACTTTCAGTTCCCAGTTAGTGTGAAAACAAAACTATGGTTTGAGACCAAAGGTCCGTCTGTCTCAGATGGTGTTTCTCATAATGACGAACAGCAGCTGCGTAGGGAAGAGAATAAGCATGGGGTAAACACTGAATCCTGCCTGTCCAGAATGGCTCTCCCAGCCTTCAGCAGTTTGTGATGCCTAGATGTTTTTTGTACCTGGTTGCTCTTGGATGTTTTGAACACCTAGATCCTGTGTTTTAGCCCCTTATGTTCTCATGTGAGGCCCTTCTTCTTTTATTCAGAACCACTTTTTTGGCTTAAGAGTCTTAGGTGAGGAATCTCACTGAATAACTTAGGACAAGCTGATCTGTAGTTGCCCATATCTGTTATGAAATTGGTGTCCTTTCTAGTCCTCTGGCACTGAGACAGTTTATGTAAGAGATTATAGATGCCAGTCTGTAGTCATTCACCTGTGACACATGATGTGTTGACTATGTATTACTGCCACTTACTGTATATTGCTCTTCTTCTGCCAATGTTTTTTCCTATAGTATCATTTATTAATACTTCAATTTGAGGCCAGTGCCTTGAATGCCCAGTAGGGAAAGGTTCCTGCAGGGAACAGTCCTTTTACCCACTTGATTTCTTACCAGTAGTGAAATATTTCCCTGTTTGCCTACATAAGTGTCTAGGACGTTGTTTAAACAATATTATGCTTTTTCTTCCCCATATTGGGTGAAGCTCAGAGATCAGGTTTTTGAAAATATTGCTTAGATTTTCAAATGTACTTTTTGAGTTCTCAAAAGCATAATGTAAGGCTAAGTTGTTGGGTTTTTCTAAGAAGAAAAACAGGTAGCAGTTGTTACTCTGATCACTGTATAATTGCACCATGCAGAATAGAACAACTGAGCTTGAGCTCTCAGTGGATGGTCATAAAGACTTGGAACCCTTGTTGCAATTATGAAGATAGTAGTTCAAGGGCAAATTTGCAACTGAGATAGTAGTTCGAGGCCAGCTTGGATGGGGTCCTGAACAGCCTGATCTAATGAATGGCATCCCTGATGATGGCAGGGAGGTTGGAACTAGGTGATCTTTAAGATCCCTTCCAACCCAAACCTTCTGTGATTCTGTGATATTAGGGCAATTCACCCAGGCATTCTCATTAACCTATATACCATTTCTCATGTAACTTCATTGGAAAGATACCAAACACAAATATAAAGAAATACTCGTTTTAAAGAGAGCAAGATCTGCAACAAAAGGTAGTATCTTCTGATGGCCAAACAGACTGTTCTTGGCTATAGCTTAGACAATCACCACAGCACCATCACCATGGAGTCCTCTTCATTCTCTTCAGTAGTAATTTTTCAGCTGAGCTGCTGTTCTGGAGAGGAAAAAAATAGTATTTTTTAACAAATGTCTGTTCTTTGCTCCAAATTTGCTTTAAAATATTACCCATCATCCAGACCATAGCATAAAATCCATTCACAAGGAAGTAGGCAGCAGCACAAGCTCAGTGGCTGGCAGCACAGTGAGTCCTTATGCAGAGGGAGCACTGCTGAGCTCCCGGGAAGCACCACCACCAATACCACCACCACTGAACTCCCTGACACTGCCTGGGGCTGGCACGCCCTGCAGGCTGAGCCTGGGTGGGATGTGGAATTGGTTAGATTTGTGTCTGTTTTACAATAGCTGCTCGTTACTGAAATGGATTCCTAAAAATGAAATCATTTCTTCAAGAAGTAAGGAAGAGTTGCTCAGTCTCCTGCACCTTCCTGTAAAGTTTCTGTTCCTGAGCTCTGAGCCAGATTGAACACTGGGCAATTTCAGGGCAATGTCAGGGCAATTTCTGAATTCAAAATAATGTTTGGATTTTCACTTACAAAATCTCTAAAAGTAAGCACTTTACTGCTTGATTTTGAGCTACAATATAAGACAAATCTTCATTTATATCTTGATAGGACATCTTGGAAAGAAGACTCTATGTACCTCCCAAATTGAAATTCCATTCAAATAGTTCAATTAACTTCTCTGACTGACTTCTAGCTGTTGCCAAGCATGAAGAATTAAACTGCCTATTCTAAAATGTGTCAGAAAGACCACATTTTAGAGTCTCCATCAAAAACTGACAAAGCATTAAAGGAGCCGCCCTGCCACTGCTGGGCCTGACTGCTAATGAGAAGAGAGGAATGTGTTCAGTGTCACCTGTGAAAGCACCCAGAGCAAAATCAAGGAATACCACAGGTTTGTAAGCACAGCCTGCAGCCAAGGTGTAGCATTTATGTACATCTTCTGGGTGTAAAAACCTGTTCATTTCTTCTACAAAAGCTACTGTTATTGCACTAAAGTCTTTCATTTCCTCTGTCACGAGTGAATAGATGGTTACCCTTTGAAGTTTGCAGGTTTTGCATGAAGGCATACCTGCTAAATGTATTTCCATAGCCAAGTACTCCATGGAGAGGGTGGGTTTGGAGAGGGTCTTCTGGATCTTTTTCCAAAGCATGCATTTTCTCCACCCAGAAATATTCAATTAGGCAGGTACGCTTCAGCAAGTTAAAATTACTTAAATCATCCCAAACGCCTGTAATTTCTACCTTACTTGTTTTGTTATTGGCTCATTAGGAGAAAACACTGATATGTTAAATGTTTCCTTAGCCAAAAAAAAACCCCAAGTATAAAATCCATTCACTGCAGCCTGAATACCTTTGATTTATGGACTCTGATTCATCCTGACAGCTGCTTAAAAATTCATGTCAAACTCTGCATTAATGTTGGCCAGAAAAAGAAAAGAAATGTGTTAGGGAACAAGAGTGCCACAAAATGCAGTTCCCACTGTGGGTGTGTTTAATGAAAGGCAGTGGTAGCATTTAACTTGCCAGGGAAGCATCAGTACATGTTACTAGATCCTTTCTCTTTTTTAAATCTGTTGAGCAAATGTGTAGTTGGGCATAAAAATGCACCTCTAACGCTGATGTCTCATTATGTTATTTCCCTTCTTTAATGTGCATACTTTTTACGCTGTGTGTTGCAGCTTGTGTGAAACTGAGATAATACAAATATTTTGTTTAGAAAGGGAGAAAAGAGAAATAAATTATTTTTCTTTTATTTTTTCCTAATATGTACGTATTTGAGATTAAAAACATAGCTTAATAGCATGATTGATAAATAGCATTCTCTATAATGTCTTGGAGAAATTATCATAAAATCAGTAAAACATAAAAAAAAATCTGATTATTATTTGTCACTGCTCTGGTTATTTTTTCCAACAATGCTTCATTAGAAGTGGTAATGTTTTCCAAGAAAATAACCAGGTAGCCTGAAATTTTAATATATTAAGAGTTTGAGTAAATAAAAGTAGCTGCTTTCCTCTTGGAATAAGTGTCTTCTACATTGCGTTTCAAAACAGTTTTATTTAGTATATGTCCATGGCAATTTGCTTGGTGTCCTGTGTCCAGAAATATATTAAAGCTATATTAAACATAATAAACTATAATATAATTGAACATAATTAAACACATTGTTTAAGTTTTTAAAGACATGCAAGATTCAAGATAATTAAATCATTAAGATACTACCTGTATTTTCTACTGGAAATGGGTTTGTCTCTATCTCCATTTTTATAGGCTTTCAGATGATGTCCTAGGTTGTACTGATGATGATGTTAAAGGTCAGTACTGGATAAGTCAGTTGGACAGAGTGGTGGCTTTTGAGGACAGTTGAATAAATTCAGTAATTTTGGCTGTGGAATTTTTCATTGTGGGTTCTTTTTGGCTATGCATGAGATTGGTGCTTTGGTTTTCCCATAGAATGAATTTAAATTTTTTTTTTTTTTAAAGATGAGGAAAACAACAAAGGAAGCCATGTGGACAGCTAAGCCCTGCTCCAGACAATTTTTCTTTCTGACTGCAGGAAAATTACTGGCATGGCACCAGTGCCCTTCTCAGCCACTTTGAGACTTGGCAAATTCTCCCTAGGCCATTAGGGTAATGTTTGCATTAGCCTTTTTGTAATAAATAGGTATCAGAAGAGTTGCAAGGCTAGATTTATCTTGACTGCTGATGGTGGACTCTTGGTAGAAAAAAATAAAGGAGAATAGCTGAAAAACAATAATGCTTTATAGAAGAGTATCAGCAGGAAGGTTAAGTTTCCAATCCTGAATATCTAAAACTTCTGACTTGGCCAAATATTTGATCCTCTCTATTCACTGATTGACCTGTTCATAATCAGGGAATTATTATGATGGAACGCCTCAGGAGAGGAAGAAGGATGGTGTTTGCACTTCTGCTCTGAGACTTGAGAGAGGAGGGTTCAGTTCTCAGCTTCATAGCAGATTTCTGTGAGTAGCAGCAGTCTGCCACAGCTATTTCAGTACCTCCAGCTGATGCAGGCACCTAGCAGAATTTTATAAAGTTTCCACCACAATTAGTGTCTTCTGCTGAACACCACCCCCCTGTGTATATCCAGAGTCCTGTCGAACATCTCATGGCCTTCAGCATCCAAATTCATTGGAAAACCTGGTTTATACGTCCCAGGGTTTCTTAGTGAAGAAATGTCTGAGCTGGACTTTGAAGACCAGTATACAGTGCTGCACTGGTGATGCTCACATTGGATACCAGCTTGGAGGGAGAGGGATGCTGTTGAAAATGCAAGTCACCCTCCCACACCTCCATTTGTGGCCGAGTGATCCCTCCTCATCTCCACGAAGGCCCCTGTGAATGCAGTGCTTTCTCCTCCTGCCACAGTCAAAATACAGATAGCCATGGGATTAACAATGTGTCAGCCAATTTCCTGGGATTTCGTGTGAAATTCTGAGGCCCCACCCCAGCATAGCTCTTTGAGTTCAGACACCCCCAGTTTGTACCTTTCTAAATGCCAGTTTGTGATAATTTCATTTGTTGTTGTTCCTAGCACATTTTTACATTACAATATACCCTGTCTGTTCTTAACTACTTAGAACAATTGTCTATTGCAAAACATAGTTTAGGTGTAAAAATTGTCTGCATGCTTGTTTCATGACGTGAAAGAACAGAATATCCCTAATATTAAACTGTAAAGCAGTGATAGTTTATTTGTGAGGCCATAAAAGGCATTTAACAACCTGCTGAATGCCAGATAATTTCAGATCACATATATTTCATGTACACAGGAGACTTAAAATTGAAAAGAAAAGAAAATAGTTTCAGCAATGTGTGATGGAAGTAGCATCAAACAGTGCTGTACAGAAAGGAAAACTGATGTGGCATTGAGGATAGCTAGATCAGTGGAGGGCCCAGTTCACAGGGTCATGACAGAAGGCTTGGCAGGACTGTAGGAAGTCCCTGCTTCATCCCATTAGTGGGATTTTGCTGCCTCAGCTGTGCTGATGTGCATCCTTGTGGGGCCCTACTGCACGCTGTGTCAGGGGCTGATCTGGGCTGCAGTTTTTTGTGGAATTAAACAGTGATCTTGATTTTAAACTTGTATCAGTTGGAGAGTCAAGCTTCCAGCAAAGAGTCCCAAATTGCTGTATGGGCTTGGGCTGTGGGAAGCTACTGGGACCATGCTGAGCTGCTCTTTGGTTGCCAGCCTGGTGCAAGAGCAGTGATGCTTTGACATATTCCAGTTGTGAAACCATGTGTGATTGAAAGTGTTTCTGATCTGAATGCAGATCAGAAACATCAAATCCCTTTCAAAATCAAAATCCCTTTTTTGGAGGGGCTTCTCTGACAGACTCATGACCCTGTGAAACAGACTGTGATAAATGTATATGGAGTGTTGGAGGCAGTGTACCTCCCTTTTTGCAGTGTTTACAGCAATACCATCGAGATAAGCCTCAGTAGTGCTAGAAATCTGTGTTTATGTCAACCCATGGAACACATTTTACATATCTCACCAAGATTAGTATGTAGAAACAACTGTGTTTCAGTTGAAACCTTCACCAGATCCATCTGACTTCCCTCTTGGTAAACAGAAGGGAAGAGCAGAAGAAAGCACAGCTTTCTTGTTATTTTTTTGCCGAAGCTGGACAAATCAGAATGCTGGGCAATCACCAACCATAGGAAGTTCAACAAGGGCAGGTGCCAGATTCTGCACCTGGGATGGGGCAACCCTGGATGTACGGACAGACTGGGGAATGAGAGGCTGGAGAGCAGCGCTGTGCAAAGGGCCCTGGGGGTCCTGGTCGATGGAAAGTTGAATGTGAGTCAGCAGTGCCCTGACACCCAGGAGGGCAACTGTGTCCTGGGGGGCATCAGGCACAGCATGGCCAGCTGGGCAAAGGAGGGGATTGTCCTGCTCTGCTCTGCTCTGCACTGGGGTGGCCTCACCTCCAGTGCTGGGGGCAGTTTGGGGTGCCACAATATAAAAAAGACATGAAGCCATTAGAGAGTGTCCAAAGGAGGGCCACGAGGATGGTGAAGGGCCTTGAGGGGAAGTTGTATGAGGAGTGGCTGAGGTCACTTGGTCTGTTCAGCCTGGAGAAGAGGAGACTGAGGGGAGACCTCATTGTGGTTATAACTTCATCAGGAAGGCAAGCAGCAGGGCAGGCACTGATCTCTTCTCTCCAGTGAGCAGTTATGGGACCTGAAGAAATGGCATGAAGTTCTGTCAGGGGAGATTTAGGTTGCATATTAAGAAAAGATTTTTCACCCAAAGGGTGGTTGGGCACTGGAACAGCCTCCCCAGGGAAGTGGTCACAGAACCAAGCCTGACAGAGTTCAAGAAGCATTTGGACAAAGTTCTCAGGTACATGGTGGAATTCTTGGGATGTCCTGTGCAGGGCTGGGAGTTGGACTTCAGTGATCTTTGTGAGTCCCTTCCAACTCAGGATACTCTGTGATTCTATGATTGCCTTTTGGTGATCACTTGTTTTACTTAAGCTTCCTTTTCTCTCTCTGTCTGATAGGCTTAGAAGATGTTGTAGCAATAATGATTCCTGAACCCAAAGGAAAAGAGATAGTGAGCCTCCTGGAGAGGAACATTACTGTGATGATGTACATAACCATCGGGACACGCAACCTGCAGAAGTACGTCAGCCGGACCTCAGTGGTGTTCGTCTCCATCTCCTTCATTGTGCTGATGATCATCTCCTTGGCATGGCTGGTCTTCTACTACATCCAGAGATTCCGCTACGCAAATGCCAGAGACAGAAATCAGGTGAGCAGGGCTGGAGTAACTGTTTGTGTTTCCAAAAAATCACCATGGGACTTATTGCAGAAGTAAAAGTTAAAGAAATTGTCAATGCGTAGTAAAAACAGAAAACCAAAAGAAAACCCAAGAAACTGAAAAGAATAGGAATATAAAAATGACTGTGGCTGGGAAAATCCAAGACTTATGTCAATATAGATGTGATTCAATAAAAAGAAATTAATAGTGTATGATATTATGGGGTTTTTTCCTTATGCAAAGCACAAAAAAATAGACAGAAAGGTGATGTTTATTTGTGAAAATATTGTTGTGGTACGTATAGCCAAAAGTCATAGCAATGTATGTAACTAAGAACCCTTGAGATCAAAATGCTGACTAAAACATTGTGAGGTATGTGTGTGTGAAGCAATGTTCATGATAAGTGAAGAAAGGGAAAAAAAAAAACTACTCTCACTTTAATGCTTCCTTAGAAGGGTCTTGGGCTAGAAAGACAAACTTGTCCCTCTACATTTGACAATGATCACTGAACAGAACTGTAATGATAGCCACTAATGTTATGAAACCATTGTTATTGGTTTTGGCATCTTGTCCAAAGCCCTTGAAAGAGATAAAAAGCCTATAGAGCTGAAGAGAAGTCAGTAACAGTGGTTTTATAAAGCACTGCCCATCTTTATGGTAGTTCAGCAATGAATAATAATAGCAACAATAATAATAAATTTAATATTTTCTTGGCCGGATGCAACTGTCTCAGCAGAACTGGGGAGCTGAGGCTTGTACATTTCATTCTAATGGTACAGTAGAAAATGTTATCAATGTATGAAATTTGAAGAGAAATTTTACTGTAAAAAATGCACTGTAATTCAGAGAGGTTTCTGAACCCTCAATAAATTACTGTCAGGGACAGGAGGGTTGCCTTGCTTATTCTACAGGAAAGGTAAAACTCAGAGTATGAATTATCATCTTGTAGTGAAAAGCCCCGCTACACAGTCTGTAACAAATACTTGACGTGTAGGAATCCCTCGCCTTTCCCCACTGAAATTCAGGCATCCTCTGAGATAGAGAACAGCTACTCTGTATTTACAGACAGAAAGAATGTATTTTCCATTTAAATATGCAGTCTGAAATTTTGGATAGCAAGAATGAGACTATCCCAGCTGGAATTTGAACATCATTGGCAGCAGATGCACTGTGAATCTGCAGCGGCTGTGATAATTTTTAGATGCTTTGTCTGCAAAAGCACATGCATGCCTAATTTGTGTGTGTGAGTAAGTGTGCTTTCAGTCAAGTAATTATACAGGCAGCTTAGCAGTGTAAATAGACATACATAAACATGAAACTCAGCAAAATAAGAAGCTCATTCGGGTAATATGTTATAGTTTGAAACTAATGTGTTTATATGTTCAAACATATTTCCTTTTCAATATTTTCTTTCCAAAGTTTGAATGAGACCACATGTACACAAGCAGTTGTCCTATGGAGGGGTTTTAATAACTTGGTTATTATACTAGTTCTGTTCTTTAGAAGAATTAGAAAGGGTGCCTCCTAAGTAATTACATATTATTAATTATTAATATTATTTTGGAGGGCAAAACTGGGCAATAATAAGGGGCAACCTAAAAAGTCTTCATGCACTTTTATTCATACAGTTTTGTCTGACATCTAATCTTTTTATTAGCTCTTTTCGTATGAAAATGGTAACAATATACAAACAAAACTCTATTATTTGTGTTAATGGGTTGCTGTGGCATTTTAGTTTTGTTTCTTTTAGTCCTGGCTACAGAATATAATGATGTAGGTCGTTCAGAAGAGCTCAGCTTGCTCATGAGTGTTCCTTTTTGTTTTCTGTCAAGTTCTGGGTTTTTTTTTCTTTGACACGTTTTCTTGTAGCTCAAGGATGGGATCACAAATTTGTGATTAAAATCATACTGTCCTTTTGTCAAGCCTCATAAACACTTTTGTCTAGTCCTTCTCTATATGGTGACTCTCCTTTCCAGGTCCGCTTCCCTTCTTTCATTAGGCGTAAGTTTCTGAGCAACAAGCAGTAGATCCAAAACAAATTGATTTAGTTATCCATCAAGAAAGCAATGAGTCCAGCTATTGAGAGAGGCAGCTAGAAAGACTGAAAAATCTCCTGGAATCATTTTCTGTGACTCCACAGTGAGATGAAACCTGGACATAGTCCATCTACATCTTCAGCCACCACTCTTCCTCGTCATGTGTGCAAAATCTAAGTTCATGTGCCAGAAGAAAGACACACCTTACTCCAATTAGGTGCCTGATTTTGATGAGTGGAGAATCAGGATTTCAAAGATTCTTGCTGAATGCTAGGGCCTATTCATCCCAACCTGGCTGAGAATCAATGAAGTAGAGCCAGAATTGTCTTCCACTATGGGCTTGTGCACCTACAGCCAGGGTATCAGCTACAAACATGGTGAGATATCAATTTTTATTTTAATACATTTAATTTTTAAGAGTACCTCTAGCACAGACAACTGTACATTACATATGGAAGTAGAAGATAGGTAGTAGTATTCACATGGTTGAACCTTTTTTCCCCACCTAACAAGATGTCCAGAAAGTTGGTGGTTGCCTTGATGATGAATCCTTTTGACATGAAGAGAATAAATTTGTGTAAGAAAATCTGTTTCCTCAGCAGCTTGTTCCTGGAGGGCTCCTGAAGATGAGAGAGTTGAGAGATTTTGTAAAAGGCTGTGGAAATTGTTTAAATCAAGAAACATCACATTGCAGAGCTAATTAGAAGCAGTTTAGAATTATATGACAAGTTCCAGAGATAATTCAGCAAAATATGACCTGATGTTACAGCCCTGTAACAGCCAGGGCACAGACTTAAAAACAGCTACAACAGCAACAAAACAACCCTGTCAGTCTGTCAGATTTCATATTTCACCAGTAATAGTAGAGTTCTCTTTTTATTGTTTGTGAGATGGGAAAATGAAGAGGGGATGATGTTTCAGTGCCAGACTTATTTACCACATTTTTTCCATGTCCCTTCTTTCCATTGGCTTCTTGTTCAGAGGAAGTTTTCTACACAGTCATTTTGAAACTGGTTGGACTCCTTAAGTTTCGCAGGATAGTGGAAGCCAAAGCAGGTAGTGATTACACGGGACTTGAGGAGGATCTTTCGTGTCCTAGATTAATCTTTAGTATGTGACTGTCAGCATGTAGAGCATTTATCTGAGAAGGAAGACTGGTGGCTGTGGCTTGGAATGAGAGTTTTGGGCCACTGAATAGGGATGTCAATCTTTGAAGCAGTTTAGGAAGATGCTTCCCATGATGGAGTCTGCAACCTTTGTCTGTGGATAGATGTGTCTGATACCTCATGCTGGTGATGCATCTCGTTCTGCACAAGGCACAAGGTGATCTCCTTGCAAAGATGATAGTTTAGTAAGGCCATTAAGGGAGAAGCACTTACTGTAACTTCTCTTCCACAGCATTTACGGTCATTTACTTTCTCAGGAACACATAAGTGGTGCTTTCCATGCGACTGTCCTTCCTTTTTAATGAGCATTGCCATCTCCTCAAGACCACTGCATCTGACATGCTTAACTCCTTCCAGTCCAGTAGTGAATGTTGCAGCATTGCTAATGAGATTATGAGATTTATGACTGTAAATCTCTAAGCCTCACTTTAAACCCTTAAACTGCTGTAATGCCTCTTATCTTTTAGGAAAAATAATTGGTTATTGATAGCATGCCTTGCATTCAAATGGGAGAATCCTTTGGAAGTATGACTTTAGTCCAAGAAATTCCTGTTCTTTCAAAAACTAAATTACTCTCATTTACATGTAAGTTATGAACTTATCTATTTACGATAGATAAGAGAAAGCAAACATGAAAGCAAGCAGATCAAAGATGTACATGAGTTTTTAATCTTGTCCTTTCCCCTTCAAGAATGTGCAAAAAAGAACTGAGACATTTCATTCATTAAAGTAATAATAATGATAAAAAGGGATCACAAGCACTTTTTGAAGCATGACATAATGGCTCTTTTCTTGCTGTATGTTATCAGTCTATCTTTGATTTACATTAAAGAACGAAATAGCTGACAAGAAATGTTTCCAACTCTCATTGATTCTTTTATTTAAGGGAGACGCTGAGAAAAATGGACCACAGAAAGAGACATTGTCTAACTACAAGATACTCCTTCACATACAATAATTAAGTTGCTGGAAAGCTCATATGTAAATCTCCTGATAGCCAAGATTGTTTTCACCTCTTTAGCCAGATCTGAAATTGCACTCTGCTTTCAACATTGCATGTGTTTTGTCAGCCTTTCCAATCCAATAAGTTTACTCTCTAAATTTAATCCAGTGATTTTAATTGAATCTGAAGACCGAAGTGGCAATTTACTGGTCATATCTGTGTGGTGATTAGGTCTCAACTTATAAATTACCTTGAACTTCCTTCTGGTTTTGGCCTCATGCTCTCACCCCCTCCAGCTGGAAATCCTTCCTGCTGACAGGCCCCTCTGAACTCTGGCGCAGGAGTTTCCCAGCTCATAAAGTTGAATGTCTTCTGAATCACCAAAGGCCCTAAGTCTCTCTCTTCTCTAACGACACGTGGCTGGAAATGTGGTTGGGGAGAGGAGGTGAAGGGAAGAGTTCAAGTCATTTACTAGTGGCAAATTGGAACATACTGTATCATGGACCGTTATAAAGAAGATGTTGGAGTGGGCATTGCTGCATGAAACCATGTGTGAGAGGCATAGAAAAAATGGGGAGTGCCCAAAGCAGGGTCACCAGTATGGTCTGGAGGCAGAAGCACATGGCATCTGAGGAGGGGTGAAGGGAGCGTACTAAGCTGGGTGGGGAGCCAAGGAGGAGGAAGGGCTCTGCTTCCAGCTGCAAAAAGGGTGGTCAGAGAGGAGTCAGAATCAGCCTCTTCCTGGAAGTGCACAGGGTAATGGTCACAAATTACCAGAAAGGGAAATTCCATTAGTATGTTTAGAGAAGAAAAAAGGCTGAGATTGGTTAAGCACTGGAACAAATTATCCACAGAGATTGTGAAATCTCCTTTCTTGGAGATAGTCGAAACTTGACTAACACAGCTCTGACTTTGAAGTTGACCCGGCCTTGAGCAGGGGGTGGGAATATGTGACCTCCCAGAGACTTTTCCAGCCTGTGAGTCTGTCTCCAGACTGCCTTGTTGCTGGATTAGCACAAGTGAGCAGCCAAGTCCTTGGAGCACTGATACAGGAACAAGCTCCGTAGCACAGGGTGCTGACCAGTGACTGTGTGAACTGCCCTGCGATGTTCCCATCCTCTTGCAAGGAGCAGACGTGTCCATCTCCAGTGTCTGAGGACAAGGTTTTTTGTGTCAGGCTGTTATTACATACTTTAATCCTGGTGGCTGTGACCCTGCCAGCACAGTAACAGTGTTTTGGAAATATGGGAGAGCAGTCAGAAACATCACGTGGTAATCACTTTATGGTCTACTGGAGGGAATGATAGAAAGGCAAAGAATGAGCAAATGGTTATGTATGGACAGGATGTTACTGCAGGACTATATAGTTCTTTACCTGTAAGAAACTGCAGATGCTTCCACCTCATTTTTATAAAGTAGGCAACTCTGTATTGCAGGAAAAAAGACAGGAGAGATTATTCAGGGTTTTTGTTGTTAAAAAATTAACAGGTCACTTTCAGAGGTTGTATCCTGCTGAAGATCATGAACTAGTTATGGATCAATGTAAGAATAAAGTTCAGCATTCACTCTGCTAACTGCCCAGTATTTTTTTTTTACCAAGTGTCATTAAAAAAAGAAAGGGAAGAAGTGGGATAACCAAATAATGGACTCGTGTACCTACATTGGTAGGCACTGCTGCAGTGTACCACACCTGTTGTGCCCTTTTTATGAATTATTATGTTTATATTTATACACTATCCTGTTACATGTACTTAAAATTATTAAGAAGCCTGGAGAGAAAAAGTTTTGATTTCTGCCTGAAGAGATGCTCTTTGCTTAAGAGCAAATTTTGTATTGCAGCGCCGGCTTGGAGATGCTGCGAAGAAAGCAATCAGCAAGCTGCAAGTCAGGACGATCAGGAAAGGTGACAAGGTAATTTTTCAAAATGCTTGTTACTAAATTAAACTCTGTGTTGAGGATTCCTTCAGACCTCTGGGACAATGAGGGAGGACAGAAATGCCAATTGCTTATTTAGCTACTGTGTCCTTCAGGTGGGGGAGGAGTGCTAGTTAAGGATGAAACGGAGTGCAGAGAGAGGGTGATTCGGTTCAAGATGCAGAAAATTCTGGAAGTTAAAACATACTAACTGAATCTGCATGCTTCCCAGTGCAAGTTTCTAGCGGGAAACATGTCAAAAAATCTGACATGCTGGTTTTGAAATGCATTACTGGACTTCAGTGACTGCTTTACTTTGTCACATAGGCTCTTGTATGAAGAGATTAGCTAACAAAATAAAAAAATGAATATGATGAATATTCTCTTTCCTGTAGGAGACTGAGCCAGACTTTGATAACTGTGCTGTTTGTATCGAAGGCTACAAGCCCAATGATGTTGTCAGGATATTGCCTTGCAGGTAAATTGAATGTGCTTTTAGCTCTAATAATCTCTACTTCAAGACAGTCTCAGCTCTCAGTTTCACACTGATGAGATTATCTGAGAAACTGGGGAGGGAAGGGTGATTTTATTATTTTGGCCTATTCCAAATCTGTTGGTAAAGATATCTGAAATGCCTCTTTATTCAACATGAAGTGAAACTAGTGATGGTGGTGAGACCCTGAGTGTTTAGTATGGTAGTCAGAAATTTTGTCCGACCTGAGCCTATAACAAAGTCTTCAGTAGGATTTTTAAACTAAAGTTTTCTTCATCTGTTTTCCTCACTGTTTTTTTATTTAGAATAAATGCCTTAGGAGAATTTGCCTCTGACTTGAAGGTGAGTCCTGACCGCAGCAGCCGGGGATAGAGCAGGCTCCTGCTCCCCATTGAGCTACTTCTTTTGTTGTCCTGGGCCTGAGAAAAAGATTACTTTTGTCAGAAAAAATCCCCAGCCATAGGAGGAAATGTAGCAAGTAAAACATGCCTCATGTGGCGATGCCCTGTGCAGCACATCCACCCACAGTGATGTGACACAGGAGTGCAGCCTCTAGCCACTCCTAACAGCTGTATTCATCTTTGTGTTATTGTATTGTCATTTGTGAAGTGTTACCTAATGGAGGATTTCTCTAAGGAAATCAATTTCTTGGGAAATTTCCTAGGATCAGTTGCCCCTAGGAGAGCAACAGCAAGGGTTTGATTTCCATAGAAATACAGATATGAAGTGCTGCACATATAGAGCAGAGATTTTATTTTTTTCAAGTGAACTTCTTTCTTCTCCTGAGTCATGTTCACTAGCTTGAGAAACCAAAATACTTGTTTATTTTCCTGTTATGTTGCACCGTAATAGATATTTGAATGTTACAAGCTGTCCATTTCTGTTAGTTCATGTGATTCATTAAATCTGTTTACTGCCATCACTAAATGGCTAACACAAAGCAGCAGATTAATCATAAATTTGACCTACTGTAAATCCCCCACAATGACAAATTGCATGTGAACTCGTTTTTTTTTCTATAAGCAGACAGAAACACATCACTTCATGA
Organism: Ploceus nigricollis; assembly: GCA_013399945.1. Classification (NCBI taxonomy): domain Eukaryota; kingdom Metazoa; phylum Chordata; class Aves; order Passeriformes; family Ploceidae; genus Ploceus; species Ploceus nigricollis. The sequence goes on along the minus strand of VXBC01009842.1, from coordinate 586,452 downwards.
AGCAGAAATACAGAAAAATGAGAAATTACCAGAAAATGTGGACCTTGGTTTGGCGTCAATCCTGTTTGCACAGAAGCAGAATAAAGCTTGGAAATTTTGCATGATAGAACTAGGCAGTGTTTTGAGGTAGATCTACAAAAGCTTAAATATATGTCTAAGCTTTAGCTTTCACTTGTGTCCCACCTCATAATTCAACGAGCCTTTGTCATCCACAGCATTACGTCAAGCAGAGTGAATAGGAAACACAGGGTTAACAGGTGGTGTTTAGTTCTTGGCTGACTTAAAAGGTCACCCAGAAAATGACTCATGCTAAAAGGGTAGCAGTAGCAGAAGTGTCTTGTAAAATACCCACAGTCTGAGCCTTAGCAGTCTGGAATTATAAAACTCAAAGACCTTTCTCAAGCAGCTATTTCACCAACCCTGGCTTTCCTGCTACACAAACTGCAAGGGCAGTGTTTTACATACTTGCACGGGTTTGAACTTCTGAAACATACATAGTATTCATGGTTCTTTCTGCTGTTTTCAAACTCATCTCCTCATCCAAAACAAAAAGGAAAGTGGATTAATTTCTGTTTCTGTGAAGTGAGTAGGAGTGTGTTATAGCTTGATAAAGACTTACAGACTCTGTAGTTTTCCTGCTCCAGCATCCTCAGTTAAGCCGTGTGCATTTTTCTAACATGGGAACCTCATTAAACCTCCAGTATAGCAGTGGATGAGCTCTGAAGTCAAAAAGATACATGTTTACTAGGACTTAGGCTGTTTTCCCAAATGTCCTCTCTTTTCTGCTGGCACTGGGATAGCTGTTTTTATGTACCCCACTCTGGAAAGCTCGGAGGAGAATTCCAAGTGAACTTGTGCTTCTTCCTCTCTGTCTTCATCAGGCAGCTCCCACAGCTGACTGTAGTAATAAACTTCACTCTACAGAGTGTATTAAATAAATAAGGAATGACGCTTGGTAAAAGTAAAAAGTGTTGACTTGCAGCTGGTTTTAAGTTTAATGGTAGCAAACATCTCTGAAGTTGTCTTTAAGGGCACTGACACAAGATCAAATGTAACCAAGTTCATTGTTCCCAGAGTGACATCTCTTGTCATAGCCCTACTTCATTCTGCTTGTCTTCCATCTCCAGTTTCAAAACAACATTGCCTTTTCTGCTCTAGCTTTGGAGAAGGTACTGGTCCTGCTGCTCCCAGTGGGCGCCTTTTACTAAACTTTTACTAACTTTACTAAACTTCTACAGAGAGACAAGACATTTCTTTCAGCCTTATCTCTGCTGAGTGCCTCATAGGTTCTTTTTTTTTTGCTGTTTCATTTCTTTCACCAATAAACACATTCTCGGACCTCGTTCCAGCTTGTTCTTTTCCCCTGAACCTTCACTCCAGTGAAACAGAGAGTTTTCTCTCCTGCTTTCTCTTTTTATTAGCTTCCTGTGAAAATTATTTGTCACGTACATTCTTCCCTTTGATTCCTTCCTCTCACCCTCATCATCTTCTTTTGTCCTCCTCAGAAGTAAATAATACTGCACATGCACCCCCCAAAATCTCAAACCTTCTTGTTGGATACTACAGTGCTACTCAGCCTCTCACAAAAATTCTAAATCGTTTACTTCAGCCCTAGGTCTAATCCAGGCAACTGATGCTCTTACTTAGGGTTATCAGGGATGTACCTCTCTTTCTGCATAGGTGAGACTAGTAGTGGAAGGTGGGAGGAGGATAGTTTCCCTTAATCTGGAAAAAAAGCCTCTCAAAATTATTGGCAAGCTGAACACTTTACAATAGTTGTACTGAAATCATCATCATCATTATTACTATTACTATTATTATTATTATTTTGGGCTGAGTGCGACATGATTTTTTTTTTCTTGTATGATTGAAATTGCATCTTAAAAAAAAAACATAAATACATTTCAAACTGAAGCAATGTCTAGTTAAAAAATGTGAAGTGCTATTTAGATAATAGTAAATTGAATGCTCTGGGACTTTGAGGTTCTTTTGCTTTGTGCTCTGTGAGCTTTGCACAGCCATGTGCTGCCACAGGAGAGTGCAGGAGGGATCCGAGGAGGCCACCACCTCTGGAACAGCACAGAGGCACTGGCACGCACATGTCGTTCTTGGCAGCTTTTTCCAACACACTCTGCAGTCTCCCAGGATGAAGACTGCAAACCCCCTGATAATTTATTGCAGTGCTTCATTACCTTGACTGTGGCAAAGCCTTTCTTATTGTGTAACCTGGATCTCACTTGCTGCAGTTTAAACAACATCATTGTGCTTCTTATCCCTGGGAGAGGTGGGGAACAGTTGTTTCCTTTCCCTTATGAAAATCTTTTTGTATGAGATTGTGACATCTCGCCTTCCTCTCTGTCAACTAATCAATTGCAGTTCTTTTGAGAAACTTTTCAACCCGTCCAAATCAACATCGTTTTGCAATGAATGTGGTTGCACACAATAGGGAAAAAAACCTGTATTTTTTTCTAGCTTTGACTTTGATTCTCAAAGCCATGTCCTGAGCCTGAGCATGAAACATCTCTTACAGTCTTCCTGTATGGGTCATTACTTCTGAAATCACCCATGATGGCTCTAACCTCTCCTTCCATTTAAAACTTGCATCAGTCGGAACTGCAAAGGGAGGGATTTTTGTTGCAGTTGATCTTTTTACATCTTTGTCTTACTATGTGACAGTAAAATACTGCAGTTGCTCTCATTTTACTTTATGCTAACCCTTCTTTTGCTTGAATTTGGAACATAAAACAATTGACAATTTGTTGAATGCCACAAGCATGTACATAGTGCTATACCTAATGAACTTTCAAATCCAAATCTGCAAAGCCTGCCACCTTGCTTTTCTGCACAAATGTTTACATGTTCCAAATAGATATTATAAGAGCTCTAATTGTATAATGAAGTTATACAATTCAAATTATAAATAAATACAAATAACAAATAAATACATAAATAAATAACATATATAAATAACATAATAACATAATAACTAACATAATAATAAATAACATAATAAATAACATAAATAACATACAATAAATAAATAAATACAATAACAAAAGTTTTAAAAGGCAAATCTTTATCTGATTTTCAGTAGCATTCTATTATTCTGTGGATTTCTGTCAAATAATGAAGTTCCCTCTGTAGTACATATTAAATCTGAAATTAATGGAGTCATAATACACTGTGCTAAATTAGTATTGAGATGTGAAAAGTGACAAGATCTGTCATGTTTTTAAATTACTTGTCATTGTTAGGATTTATTTTAGAATATTGTTTTTGAAGCCAATTTTAGGAACACTGAACTTCAGATTTTAAAGTCTTTAAGGCATGAAAGTGTTCCAAGCTTTTGTTGATGAACAAACATAATGAAACTCTCTAATATGAACCCCAGTTTGACTGAGGCTTTCATTCTGGAAGTTGAAAACGAAAGAGGATTTTCTGGTCTATGGTAAAATGTCTTGGTGGAAACTATGTAAATTTTATTCAAAACAGATTTTGGAAACCTGTTTTGTTTTCTGAGGGATTAATAACTATCTCAGGTTTTTAAATGGGCTGATTATTTTGACGCAAACGTGCTTCAGATGTTTGCCAATAAGCATATTTATGAATTTGATTATATAATTAATTTCTTAATAAAGAAAACCAATCAGTAACAAGAATTTCAGTATTATTTCATATAGCTGAAAGGTAAGACATCATGAATTAACATTGAATTAACAAACTCAAGAAAATCTGTTGGTTAGACTTCTAAATGTAAAATTACACATGCCTAAGAATGTGTATCTTTATGCTTTCACCTATTCAGAATGGTTGTCTGATGATGTGCTGAACATGCCCCTCCTAAGATAGAAGGAAGGAAATGTTAAGCAGGACAGAGACCAAAGTCTGGTTCATTTGTTGCTATCCATTAGGTCAGGTCATGTTTGGAAGTACAGCTGTGAACTTCACTAGTCTTAGTAAAGTAGTGGCTTAAACTTCAAATATCACAATGCTTCATTTGATTAATCATGTTGACATACAGGATCAAATGAGGTTTGATACCCCAGCCAACTGATATAATTAGACTAGGCTGAACGTCCCAAGAATATGTTTGCCCTTTCCCACAGTTGTATAAAGTGATACAAAGCACGGGAAGGCAATAATTTTCCATGTAGTGACAACAATGCATCTGCTGACCCATTCAGCTCAATAAGTAGCAGTTAAATATTGAGAGTGACTTTGGTACATTAGATGACTCTGGCTTTCTCAGAGATTGCATTTCCTTGGTATGTGCCGTGCTCCAGGCTGAGCTTTAGGATCATACAGATATTTAGGTATTTCAAGTCTAATAATAGACCCAGCACTGCCAAGCCCACCACTAAAGCAGGTCCTCAAGTGCAGCCTGTTCCAATGCCTGGCCACCCTTTGGGTGAAGAAATGTTTTCTAGTATTCCTAGTAACAGAATATGCTCTCAAGAGAGAATACAGTCTGCCATACACACTCTAAGGATCTCTACAGTCACTATCAGTTTGTTAAAGGCAAAGCTAAACAAGAAACTTTCAGTTGCTCCACCTGATTAATGTCTAGGAAAAGTGGTGCCCAGCAGCTACAGGGCTCAGGTAGTTGCTTGGTGGTCACTTCAGACTCAGAACAGGATTAGCAACAATTCCTTCAGGGAATTGTGTAGGAGTTCTCTCTGATGGGCAGCTTCTAAAGAGCGGGGAAGTCAGAATATTTATAAAAGCATTGTACTGGTTTTTCTGTTTAAATGAAAAGTATCTCTTTTTTTTCTAATTCAATTTATTTCTTTATTTCTCTGTCCTGAAAAATACTAGACCCTCAGTGGCTTCACATTTAAATGATGTGCAATCAGGTTTGTCTGTAGAACTGTTAAGAAAAACTAACGTGATTTTTACCTTTTCCAGCAAGCAGCTTTTGTTTACTGGCAGCCTTTAACATTTAAAGAATATCGGGTTTGCTAATTCATTTTGTATATTTTCCTTAAGTCTCTAAATATGTACGTCTTCTATTCCAAACACATTGAAATGTGCACATGTGCTTGAGTTGCTGCAGGAATCATTTTAGCCTTGTGTGTGTAGGACCTAGTTCTGCAGTCCTTGAAGAGGTCACAAACTGCACCAGTTGAAATACTCTCACTTAAAATAATTCAGAATCATCTGGTACTAAGTGGTAAATTGTGCTGTGGTGCATTTGGATTAAGATATCCTGGTTTTCATTGCAGGCATCTTTTCCACAAGTCCTGCGTAGACCCCTGGCTGCTAGACCATCGTACCTGCCCGATGTGTAAAATGAATATTCTAAAAGCTCTAGGGATTCCGGTAAGCACTTTGCAGAGCAGCCCATCAAGGCAGAAGGGAAACACCAGCCACTTGAGTATATCCCTAGCCTTTGCCTGTCTGTTCCCATCTTACTCTTTATGCCATATTATTGAATAATTAATTAATTTATTAAGGGAAATACAGTTGGAAATGTCTGACTCTACCTCTGTCCTGCACCCCTCTCATACCTTCCTTCTCAGCAAGGAAGAGTGTGTGTATGGGCTTTGATTGGGTGTTGGGATTTGTGCGTCTGTGGCTGCCTGCTTGGTGAAGCTGAAGATTATTCACTGGTGTTTTGGTGGATTTATAGAATCTTTCACATAGCTTTCAGGACTGGATTTATTTTTTTAATCGTGCCCTCGGTTCAAATCTGAAAGCAGGAAGTCTGCAAATAAAATTTTCTTTGCTACACTCACCAAGGACAACTAATTGCTCATTCTGGGGAAGCAAGTCCTTTTTCTGTGAGATTTCTCTTAAAGTCTATCTGACTTTAAGGTCTGTACTCCTAATTCCAGTTAAGGGCCATTCCTCCCAGTTACTAAGCATGTGGTGGAGCACATGACGTACAAGAAATTGTTAAGCTCTTTGTTATTTGGAACATTCAAATGTGGTTAGAAACTGACAAAGTAATTGATCTTTCTAAGGCGCATGTTTGCATTCAGACAGTGTATGTCCTGTCTGCCATACACTTTCCCAGCTGGAGCTATCACAGAGCTCGGGGCTTCACTGGGAAGGAGTGAGTCACTCTCCTTCACTGTGCAAGGCTTGTGAAGTTCAATACTGAAACACCTCCAGTTGATGCATTACCAGGTGCTGTAAATAGCCCCCCAATGCACAGTCAGTGATGCACCAATTCACATTTGAAAGAGCTGTATAAAGTAAAATAGCTCACGTGAACATATGGGGAGCTGGTATAGCCATTCTCAGAAAAATCAGTTTCATGGAGACTAGGAAGCAGGTTGCAGGCAGATATGTTAATAAACCTAATATAATCCAAACTGAAAACATGCAAAGGGGAAAAAGAAGGAGGGCATTGTAGCTAGCTAGGGTAATGCATCAAAACAGTTTGGCTACTTTTTCTGCTAAACATGTATATTGTCTTTAATATATTTAGAGGTGATGCAACTGTTAAATCAGTGCTTAAGATGAAAAGCCCAAATGCAGGCTAGCTCTGCCATTCAGCATCTCTGCACCTAGGCTTAAATACAGAAATATTTCCCCAGGTTCTATCTGAGCTCACATGCCTGCCATGAGTAGTTACGCAGGGTTCTGACACCTCTTCACCCTACCCAGTGTATTGTTCCATGGCTTCCCTGTGCATCTGACAGCACCATACCATTTCTGCTCCCACACTGGCCTGTTCACATTTTTGTCCAAGCACTTCATTAAGGTGCTCTTTGTCCAGCTTCATAATCAGGGGATATAGGCAAACCAGAGCCATGCTTTCTGGAGGCCTGCAGTGAAATGTTAAAGGCTTCCCAGAAAGTTTAGTGCTGTTAGAATTTACATCCAGGACATGGCTCCCACTGGCTTCGCTGGCTGCTGCTGAAGGCTAAGCATGTCCACAAGCTGTTTGAGGCTGGGCACAGCTAGTGGAACAAAAAACATGCCCAGAGGCCATGTGTAGAAGTTTTGGTTTGCATGGCTGGATTTCACTGCCTATGAACAGGTCTGTAGTGGCAGGTGTAGAAGTACCTAATTGCCAGGAATAATTGAAACACCATTACATTTCCTCAACCACTGTTTCCCTTCTCATAGCTCCCTTTCCTCTGCTGTACAGTACAGCAGAACAGGGATCTATCCTGCTCTCCTCACTGAGAGCTTTCTGCTTGGAGCTTCTTTGGAAATAATTGTACTGAGCATGTAATTAAAGATGCTGCTGTAACCTACATGAACAACTGGTTCAAATTAAGATTTCCAAATCAGCTTTAGTGTTGGTCTGTCGTAACACTAAAAATAAAGCACTTGGATGGTAATGTTCCAGTAGCAAAGTTTTTTTCAGGGGATTTTATTGTATGAATTTCTGTAAAAATTTCCTGTAGGTTGTTCTAAGACAAGCTGAAAACAGCCCTCTTCATCTCTTGGAGGAAGCATATTGGCATACATGGATCATTGGATATGTTCATGAAGGGAGAGTCTTATCCCTCAAAGTGACTTACCATAGGAGCTGCTGTCCATGAGAAATTGGAGTAGATGGTAGCCTTTGTGTCAGGTTTCCTCTGGTTTGCAGCAAAGGAAGTGGAGGTATAAAAGCATCTGGTAGCTTGAGGGTTAAAAATTCCTATACTGCTATCAGTTGCTGCTCTTCCTCTCTTTTTTCTACCTTCTCTTTCTGAAATACACCTCAACTCCTGACCGTTCCTTTCCTACCTTATGCTCTCTCCTGCTTCTCCTCTGCATAACCCCTCCTGCCCAACCTGTGTCCTTTTGACCTCCTGCTCAGCTCCCAGGACCTGTTTTCCACCTGCACAGAAATCATGTTGTCCTCACCTTTCTCACCGCCCAGCACCAGGTGAGGACAGCCCAGGGTGGACATCATTCCTAAGATGTGCTTTCTGGTGCTCCCATCAGCCAAAAAAGCCACCAGCACACATGAACTAGTGTTTTTAGAGACTCATCACTTAGCCAGATGTCCTTAGGCTGCTGTGGGAAAAGATGTTGCCCTCAAAGAACCTGTAAAGTTCTAGGGCTTCTCAGTGAGAGGTGGCAAACACTTCTGTAGAGTGGATAAAGCAAAATGTCATTCCCTAACCACATTCTTGAGTCTTGCTGAGCCCTCTTAGCTGAAATTTCCACACACAAAAGAAGGAAAAAGCCTTAGGCAGGCATCAGCCTCTGATGGGTGACTTGGGTGCAAATTTGCCAAAGCCCTTTTGCAGGCTTTTACAATGGGAGGAATGAGGAAACTTACTGTAGACAGGCTATGGGGGTTTTTTTCCTGCCAGCTGCATATTTGTCCTATGGTTGTTATTAAAGACCGGGTTTACGTGTCTGTGGATATATTGTGCTTCATTTAGCTGGAAGACTTCGGGTTTTCCAGGAAAGGATTGGTTAAACCCCAAATATCTAAATGTTTCAATTCAATTCACAACTAAGCTCTGCATTTACTTTGTAATAGAGACTTCAAGTATTATCTACCCTAAGCTCAGATTCCCCAGGCAGCCATGAGGCACCAGAAGTCCTGCACTCATTTTCACAGTTGCTGAGCACCCCAGCACCTCCACTTTTCTCCACTCTGCAGCTCCAGATTATTAACAAACTATCTACCAGCACATGGTTGGCCTGTTTCCACTCTTTGCTGGCAAATCCAGCTCAGACTACACCTGCAGTATTTGAAAAGGATTGCCAGTGAAAGTGTCTTTCACTCTGAAAGAGCTACGTTGCTATTGGGACAATCATATCATGTAAAATAGTTTCCCTCTGCTTCTCCCTCTTTCCTGCAAACATCTGCTGGATATGCAGTCAGCTGCATTTTTGGCAGCAGATTTTATGACTTGAAGCCATTCACTAAGAGCCTTAGCCAAACCCTCTGAAGTCAATACAAAGCTTTCCCTTGATTTTAGTGGAATTGTGCTCTCCAAGCACTTACATGCAGGGCACAAGTGAAACCAATATAATTAAACTTAGCAACTGTATCTGGGTCACTCTGGCAGCCAAAGCCATAATGGTTTAGGGGTTTTTTTTCTGGTCAGTATTTAATACAAATAGTTTTATAGCATGCTGCTTAGTTTGGGGCGGTTTTTTCAATTAAAATTATTCTGGAGTAAAGAGATTAATTATATCAAGCAATTTTTTTTTTTGCATCTTTAATATTTGGTTTGACTTTCAATTATAATCCCCCTCTTTAGAAGGTTTAAAAGTTTGTGATAAAACCCCATTCTAGGAGTAACTGGAATCAGAGCAAAGGACAGACAACTGGTTCCCTGAAAAACTGAAATAATTTTGCCTATAGGAGAAAGGAAAATAGGCCTTTTGTTTTTAATATACACTGCCATCAAAGGTGAATTAAATTAAAAATTAAATTCTGAAAACATTCTTTTATAATAGCTAAGACAGAGGGAAAGAGTGATAGGTCTAAGGGATAATTTTGGCTCCCTGTCCTACAGATAAGTGATTGGTACTTCACTTGGAAAAGTACAGATTCAATGGGTTTCATTAACACCTGGTATAGTTGAATGTGCCTTTTTTATCCCAAATCTGAGGCATTCTTGCTGCTTGTGGATTAGACTGGAGCCAGACAACAACAGTTCTAGTTTTCATTCCAAACTTCAGTTTGTGGGTACAAGACTGCTTAAATTGCCTGTCTTTTTCATTAGGAAAAAAGTATTGTGAAAAAATACTTAAAAAGTGACTTAAAAAATACTTAAGAAGTGACAACAATCAGACAGGGAATGTGTGGAAAAAGAGAAAACATGCTAAATTCCTGATTCTGAAAAAAAAAAAGTAAACATATGATAACCTTCTGTACTTGAATTCAAGGAGATTTCTCTTGTGCTTAAAGTTAAATCTCTCTTTAAGCCTTTGCTGTATCATATTTTGCTTAGTTTCTTGGTGCCTGCTGTTGGAGATAAGCAGATAGTGAGATTTTCCACAGTGCCTTGGCATGTGAGACAACTAAGCATAGGGAAAAAAATCAGATCCAGCAGAGTACATCTCCTCTGACATTGGCTGTTTGAATGCTGGGTTTCCAGTCTAGCAGCTTAAGCCCTGTCTCTGCTTAGTGCTGAGCAGAGGGAACAATTCATACCTAGGGCTAAGGGATGAATCACATAGCAAAAATGTCTCAAACCCCTGAAGTTAGAGGAAACCTAAATGACTGATTCAGACTAGTCTGGTTCCTGGATAATAAAGATAAATGGAAACAAATTAACATCTCCTAACTTAACAAGGCATCCGCATATTGCAGTTCAGTCTTGCTATGTCTCTCTGTCACTGGTCTTGCTTCACATAGCAAGAAAAACTGTGAATCAAAAAATTCTCTTCAGTCTCCCATTATTGTCTACTTGTTTCTTTTCTCATAATTGTGTTTTGTAGGAAATATAGTATTAGCAAAGATGATCTTATGATGTTTAGAAAATTGTCTTATACACAGTTTTAGCTTCTAGTTTTGCACCACATGCATAGATGCACGCAGAGGCAGTTCTTATTGAATTCTTATTCCTGTAAGCTCAGATACTGGCTCTGTAAAATGTATCTTTGAAAAAAATAATAATTATTAAAAAATATAATCGTTCCCCTTCAGCTCCTGTCTCTGTTTACATTTGAGATCTGATTCAGCAATCTGCCTATGTTGAGCAGATCATACCAATAAGTGAGTTACTTTTTTAATGTGCACATTCCCAAACCCTTTTAAAAGTATAAATAAGTATGCTTAGCAATTGTAGGAGACGCAGTTTAATACTCAATATTTCCATTGCATACTTTGGTTCTGTCTTCCATCAGATTGTATTAAGTACATGAAGGCAAACACTGTGTGTTTATTCATTATATGTTGTCATTTTCAATATTGAAATAAAGCCAAAAAATCTGACAAAGAGGTAAGAAGTAAATTGAATCTTTTTATCAGGTAGGAGCTCGATTTTCTCCTTTTTTTTCCCATTAGCCAAATGCAGATTGCATGGATGATATACCTCCAGACTTGGAAGCATCCATAGGAGGACCACCGACCAACCAGATCACAGGAGCCAGTGACATTACCGTGAATGAAAGCTCCGTGGCCCTGGATCCCCCAGCCCGGACCGTGGGAGTGCTACAAGTCATCCAAGACGTAGACTCCTTTCCCCAGGCTGGCGAGGGTAACTTCACAACAAGCAGTAAGTTCCAATTTCTGGCAGGATTTGCACTGAAACAAATGTCTAGAAACTCCAACCACAAACCCATCTCTAGTGAGAAGCCTTTGAGGGCTTTTCATTGGAGCAATGGCCTTATTTTAAGCCCAGCAGGAATCTACAGGGTAAGTAAATTTAATTATCATGTGTTCTGCTGTACTGGACTGATGGTCAGAGTTCCTGTACTTGAAAGCTTGAGTGCAGTTAAACAACACTGATGATTTGTACAAAGAAAAAGGAGAATTTTACGTGTTTTCAGTGTCTTTAGTTTTCACTTGTGTAAGGTGTGTAAGTGGTACCATTTGAACAAGTAATCCTCAAAATGTCTGCATTGTCTCTCTGTTCCTAAAAATTATGTTCTCTGTTAAAAATCTGTTTCTGACAGTTTAAAAGGAATGTTGTCAGGTGTTTTGAGTGAGAGCTGTGCTAGTCTCAAATTCTCATTTTTAGGCAAAATAGCAGATCAGTAGAAAATACCTATCTGTTTGATACCAGTTGGTATATTGACAAGACTATTATAGAAAATCCTCAGATATACTCAAAAAGAGGTATAAGAATGTGATAAAATACAGTTTTGTGTAAACAGTTTGTGTAGGTTCTGGAAAAAATGTACATTTTCAGTGGTTTCTAGGTACTGCTATGGGCCTGGGCATGAAAAAGAAGGTAAGTAATAATATTATGTGTAAATATAATATATTTATTTATAAATACTAATATATTTATTTATATAATAAATAAAGGAGAGACATGATGACACTAGGCTGAAATGATTTTACATTACTCTTCTTACTCTGTGGAGAGACTTGATAATCCCATTTTCTTTCATGTTGTCATGCCATGTCATGGAAGTGAAAATAACTTCTAGACAGACTGGACTTGTGACCTTAGATACTAGTGACCCAGATTTTTACATTCTGTTTTGTGGATTTCAGGTTTCAGTTTTGGTCCTTTTATGGTCTAAGTTCTGGATCCAGCAAGGGGTGAGCAGCAAGATCATAATCCCAGCCATCTTCCATGGCCAGCCTGCCAGCTGGGGACATTCAGTTTTCTCAAGTCTCCTTGAGTGCTGGCAAGAGCTGTTCAGAACAAGATGGGATTTTGTTCCTTCCAATAATTGTTTTTAAATGCATTTAAGGCTGATTTTAAAAACAAAGGAAAGATGGCACCACAGTGTAATAAAGACTGGGCAAAATGCTGGTCTCTGCTCTGCCCTTTAGAACTCCAGAAGCAAGTAGATCCTCTCATGGATAATGGTCCTTGCCCCACAGTTCTCTGCAAGATTCACACTGTTAAGGCTGGGAAGGAGGGCTGTGGGGTGCCCCTTACACACAAAGCTGCATGACACATGCTGGGAAAAGCCAGCAGCCTGGTCCCAAGCCCAGCATGAGGAGCAGTCTGTGCTTTTCATCCCAGGATCTTGTCAGGCTGAGAAGCAGCTCTTCTGGTTTCTCACCAGGTGTAACAATGGTGTTGAGGCTGCCAGGGAGCACAAGAGCTCAGTGAAAGCTTTCTCAGAGCCAGCAGAATACTGCAAGGCTACAAAGATGCTTGATTTTGCCTTGGTGCCCTTTGTTTTCCACCTTACCCTCCATATTCCCCCTTACCTTTGATAATATTGGACAGTAGACCTGAAGACTGGACAGTCCTGAGGGCCAGCAGCAGAGTCCACAGACAAGGAACTTGCACCAAGACCAGGCACACAGACAGCAAACTACAGAGCATCAGGAGATCATTGTCTCCTGAAGAGACTGGCTAGGCCCAGGGAAGGACTGTGAAAAGAGTTTTGTTCCTGGTTATATGAGAGAGAGCAAGAGAAGAGAGCAGGGAGAGAAAACTGGCAGATTGAAGGCTGTAAACCTCACACTGTCAGAGGTGTGCGTGGGGAGGCAGGCCTTTCCAGTGGCTTTGAGAGGAAGGAAGGCCTGAGGAAAGCTCAGAGCACCTTGGGACCTTCCAAAAGCGAATGTATGCCTGCCTATGCTGTGGTTGTCACACAGTCACTCAGGGAAATCTGGTTTAATGCTTAGTTAGCTGCTGTCATTCATTCATCATTGACGTGTAGACATGAATCTTCATCTGGATTTCTCATCTAAAGGGCAATGCAATACTTCAGTATTTGTCAGTGATGGATGTGCAAGTTTCCCTGCTGTCATCACCGCATCCAGCATGGTGCATTTTGCAGTAGTTCCCAGAAAAGTCACTTAGTCCCTTTTTGCAGTAGAGCTGCAGCAAAGAAGATGTCTTTCATTGGGAGTTAGGGGAGCTGAGTTCCAGCAGTTATGGGAATTTGATTCTCTAGTTGCCTCATGTGAATTTGGAGGGTTCAGGCAGTCTGAAAGGTAGAACTTGGCATTGTAGGCACCTGAACTCTTAAGGCAGTGAAAGGGAAACATCCAGGACTTATACGTAGTTGTGGTATGAATCCAAATGCTAACTAAATCAGAGGGCAACTGTAGGCTAAATAACTAGGTCATAGCTGTCAGAGTAGATGGAACTTTATGGGCATTGTGTCTGTTTATTGTATTTCTCATATCCAGAATGCTCAGTTACACAACCACAGAGCTTGCTGAGCGTGCCCTTTCTGTGAACTAGCCTGCCTGGGAATTTGTAAGTGATGACACTGATTGCTCCTAGGAATCTTTGCTGAAGCTGCTAGGTTCTGGCCTTGTTATATAGCATTACTGATGCAAGCCTACTCCAAGGCTGAATCGGCACTACAAGTTTTTTCCTCCTTGTTATTGAATCTGTGCAGACTCCAAGACTCCAGTGCAGCCTTGACATGGCCTCCTGCACCCAGCACCACAAGGCCTTGCACCTCCCTTGTTCCTCACAAAGTTCAGCGGTCCAGGAGGTAAAGGACTTGCCACCTTCTTTCCACCCACTTCTGCAATGCTTTTCACTTCATTGTTCTTACATTCTTTTTTGTCTGTTGATTAATCATTCTGGTATTGTTGTCTTGGTTTGGGTTTAATTTCCCTTCCTGTGTTTCCAGTGATTATTCAGAGCCAGAAGACCTCCCACAGTGTGTCTGGAGGGAGGGTATTCCCAGAATACTGTTCACATTGGGTAAAATTCTGTCTCCATGGTGGCAAAGCTCCTGCCTCAAACTTCTCCCTCTAATCAGCCCCCACTACCCTGAATCACTAGCCCAGCCTTGGGGATTCTGAAGAGGGAAGAAGCTCCAGGAAACCAGACGAGATTGCAGAGGCTCTAATTCCCAGATGTTTATTCTCTGGTGAGGAGGAGGAAAAGAGGAAGAGCAAATGGCGGTGTGGGGTTTTATCTGTGTTCTAGGGGGTGAATGTTCTCTGGCTTCAAGCCAATGGGATACAGATAGGTGTAGGGCACATTCTAACAGTCACAACTATAGGGGGTCACAGAGATTTTCAGGATGGGTCAAACCATTCTCTAGGGAAACGCAGCACCTGCCTACTTCAGTGGGGCCAGATTTTAATTTCTGGAACTCAGCCAGTGCTTTTCTTCTTATTTCTGTGTGTATGCTCAGCAGACATCTCGCCTTCTCTCCCTTCCTTTTGCTCCCCAAGCTCCTGATATCTGTGGGACCCTCAGAAATGTAGTGTACTATGAACATCTGGATGGGACTAAGCCCTAGGGTTCCTTGCTAAACGAGAATCTCCTGTTTAGTAGCATTGAGCACTTAAAAATGGACCAGCAGTTTCTCTCAGCTGCCTTTTAGCAAGATCCAAGCCTTCATCAAGTCTCTTGGGCATATCCACAGCCCAAAGTCTGTTCAGTGTTTAGTCTTAGTGACTGTTTGCTGTCTGTGGTGGGATATTGTGTAGGATCCTGGGATAGCATGTTGTAATTTCTGTAACAGGTTGCTGAAAAGGTATTGATGGAAAAAATGAAAAACTGTAGTTTTGAAAAAAAAAAGGGGGAGAGTGGACAGGGGAAAATAGTGTGAAATACATAAGAGTTCATCTCAGCTGAGTTTACTGCTCTGACTTTTTCAGCTCTCCAGAGCCTATGACAGATGACAACCTAAGGATCTTTTTCTACAATAATACATCATAGCAATCTGTGGCGCCTAATTTTTAGTAGTGAGTTATGCAAAATGCTAACATTTTTGGAAATCTCAGTGCAGGTGGAATTTCCTGCTCTACATATGATATGAGTGTGAGCTGGACTTGGCTAAGATCTGAACTTGAAGGTGCTCTGAGCTACACCAGCTTCAGAGGGTGGATCTAAGATGTGAGGAGACCATTGCAATATTCTTTGGGTCAGGCTCAGCTGGGATTGAATGATATGGTTTAAAAAGGTAGTTTTCTGGGAAAGTAGCATCTAGATATTCTAAAGGCATGGTGACACTGGCAGATGAAAAGTAGTTATTAGATATTATTCTTTTATAGCATCCATGGTCGTTTATCTCTGTGAAGCACTTACTAATTTCTGCAGTAAATAATGTGCACTGTCTTTGCCATCTCTTTGTAAATACTTCCTGTTTTCAATTTAGACAAGCTTTTATATTCCATTCAGTGGGCTGTCTCATCCCACCACATAGGGCCTCAGAAATCCCATTAGTACTATCCCTGTAGCTGGAGGAAGATCCATAAATAATTCTACTGCACACATGAGCAGGACTTTTAGTGTGAAAAACCACAAACTTTCCCCCAAGTTGTCATATCACCTGCAAAGTCCACAGAGTTTGGCACACTGTACAACAGTGTGGGCAGTCTATACAATATCAGTAGTTCCTTTCTGCCTCTCATTTTGTTCTTTCCATAAAACCCTGCCAACGTACAGCTCATCATGACTGTTAGGACCCTTTCAAATCTCTCCGACAGCTCTTCACTGCTCTTCATTAAATCTATTAATATAGCTTTTCAAGTAATTATTTTGATCTGTATATGTCTAAAATGTCTTTGTAAAGAATAGTCAGCCTTTGGAAGTGGATGAAAGTGCATGATAAGAATCTGATCCACTGTTGTCTTGTAACCACTTGACTGTTCCTCCTTGCTATGAACAGTGGAATTTTATAGGTGGGATGTAAAGAGGGAGGAAAAGGTGGGAAAACTCTCTAGATACTAGTTAATGCAGCAAGTTATTAACACTTGCATTAGCAAGTCCTCATACTGTCCCAGAGAGAGAATTCTGATGGGACCTAGTTAAAGACTGAGCAGATTGGGTCCCATGTGCCTGGTGTGTGACGTAAGTCCTGGTGGCTCTTGTGGGGATATTGCTCTAAATAATTGTCATGGACCCAAACTTCCAATGAGCTGAGTTCCTAGATTGTTTTGGGACTAACACTGATGCCAACATAGCACTGGTGGTTTGAAAGAGTCATCAAGTAAAACATAGCTGGCACTAAAAATGTGTTCTGGATTATCACATACACCTACGAGACTCCTGCCAGACTCTGAATGGACAGGGAAGTTTTTCTGTTGTAAAACTGCTCCTCCTTTCCATATGCTGAGAAGTGAAATGCAAAGTGTTTCTGCATGGAAAATTACAAAAAGGGATGTACAGAACTGCTGTAAATCAAGGAGGAAATTTAAATTCTAATTTATTTGTTTGTTTTCTGTTTCACATCTTCTGTGTCCATTGATACTGTGTACAGAGCAAGGATGAAGACAAGAGATCAGTAAGTTCCCTTGTCCCCAGTGAGCTGTGATATGGCTCAGTCAGAGGGCATGGTAAGCACTCACAGCAGTCTGGACTGACCTAGGGTCCCAAAAAGGCTGCAGATGCCATGAAGGTTGCTTAATATTTGAGTCTAGGAAAACTATAGAAGGAAGTGTTCCCTTTCAGTAGTGGAAGCTCAATTTTTTAAATCTGCCTGTACATTTCAACTCTATGACAGTCCCTGGCTTGCCTCTGTCTGTCTCAAATTACATTCCTGCCTCCATGTTGCTTTTATGTTGTGTAGCTGCCTTGGAAGCATGGTCCAGAAGCCAACCAATTTCTTCTTGGTGGTTTTGTTTCTTTTGGATCAGTTTTCTGATCCAGAAGTTGTTGTGCCAGTACAATAGGAAGAAACAAATGTGGAGCACAAGAGAAGAGAGGGACATAGAAGCCAGCTTTCACAACACTATTCCCAAAAGCAAGTACACTATCTTCATCACAACTGGACCCTACACAGCAGTCTATTTTGCTCAAAAATCATAATAAACAACTAGGCAAAGAAAGGATGAAGCTTCAAATGTCACTTGAATGCTCATATCTGAGTATATAAGCATTTTATTAATGTTCAGTGATTGCGAGAGACATAAGGGATTTATTGTCTCTGACAATGCAACTAAGGAAGGAAAAGTGCTCCTGTAAAGAATGTAGGTATTTGGTTTTCTTGAGAAGGTTTTGGTAGCGGGGTGGCTGCATGGGTGGCTTCTGTCAGAAGCTGCCAGAGACTTCCTTGTTGTCCAGTGGAGCCAGTGCCAGCTAGCTCCAGGATGCTGGAGCAGCCTGTATTTTCAGGACTGCACTCTGTGGAAGGGACCTATGCTGGAGCAGTTAGTGAAGAACTGTGCCTGTGGGAAGGACTTATATTAGAGAAGTTTGGAGGCCAGTCTCCTATGGGAGTGTCCCCATGTTGGAGCAGAGGAAGAGTATGAGGAGTCCTCCCCCTGACAAGGAAGGAGCGGCAGAGGAAATGTGATGAACTGACCACAACCCCCACTCCCCTATGCTACTAGGGGGAAAACAGGGAGAGAATTTGGGAGTGAAGTTAAGCCCAGAAAGAAGAGAGGAGTTGAGGGAAGGTGTTTTTAAGATTTATTTCTCCTTACCCTACTCTGATTTGATTGGTAATAAATTAGCTTAATTCTTTTTCCCCCAAGATGAGTCCCTTTTGCACCTGATGGTAATTGGTGAGTTATCTCTCCCTGTCCTTAGCTCAACCCACTTGCCTTTTGTTGTGATTTCTCTGCCCTGCCCAGCTGAGGAGGAGAGAGAGTGACTTTGGTGGGCTCCTGGTGTGCAGTCAGGGTCCAGGCACCACACTGTGTTGGTGCAGAAGTGTGTCCTTAGATGTGTCATTCCCAATTGCTCTGAATTGCACATGTGCAGGAAAAAAAGGGACCTGAGGACTGGCACCAGTGGTCACATAGCTTGTTATGTTTCTCTATATTCCAGTGTCTTTAGCAGATATCTGGATAAAACACTGAACAAGAAAGCTTTTAAAGCAAAATTGACAATGTAGAATAAAATACAAATCTGAACTGCAGAGAGACCAGATGAATTCATGCTAGCTAATCTCTTTGATTTATACTTGACAATGAAAGCCTTGCCTTGCACTAGATGTTCAGTATCTTGCATATTGTTCAGTATCTTGATTATTTACACTTGCAATGTCTGTGGAGTTTTTATTCTCATCAGTTTTTACGCAAAAGCCTCCACTGAAATCATCAGGAAGTGCTGTTTAAGATACAATGTGCTTTCTCTGATTCTGAATCTTTTTCTTATCAATTCAGAAGCAAAACCAAATGGGAGACACAAGGATCCAGCTTGGATCAGCACCTGAAAATAAGAAAAAGTATGGCAGAGCAGTGGTTCTGCAGTAAGGCAGGGCAGAGCAAGGGGAGGATTCCAGGGTGCCTCTGGTTGCTGCTGTCATTTCAGATAGGCAAGGCAAAAGTAGTGCTCATCTATACTGTGCAGACCTCAGAGACCCCTACTGGGGTCTCAAGCTGTGCTGAATCAGTCAGTACATACACAGATATGGACCCACTTCCAGAAACCTCACAGGTAAGAGCAGATCACAGCAAGCAAACTGGTCTCGTAAATTTAGTGGGAAAAGAAAGGCAATGAAAAAGCAGCTGTGCCTCTTGGAGGGTAAAAACAAGAGGCTGAGGTACAGGAGGCACTCAGAAAGTAGTGACATTTCTGCAGCAGTCACTCTTGATTCTGCTTGCATGTATTTTCTTCTGGCTGCATTGCTTCATGAGTGTCCATTTGCCTTCTGACTCCATAGTGAAGGTAACTCAAATGAAAGAAGTTAGGCAAGAGCTCTGCTGATAAATATTTCCAGTCATTGGTACATAATGTTTTTCACGTTATTCATCCAGGCTGTGAGCCTGTGAACGTACAAGGGAATCATTTGCTCAAGGAAGCTGACTGGTTTCTCGTAAGAATTTAAAGGATCATGTTCATGCTTACACCTGTAGTTTTTATGTTGTAACCAGCAATTCTGATTTACCAAAAAACATGAGAGAGTTGCATTTAGAAGAGATCAAGTGAAAGGGAGGGGGGAGTGTGCATGTAACTGTGTGATAGTTTTTTGTATGGTAGAAAAACAATCTTGCAGGAGAAGTTTGGCCTGCAAGAAGCATCTGGAACTGCTCTGCTCTAAATTTTTTCCAGCCTCCTGTAGGGGCAACAGCTCAAACTTTCACATACAGTCTCTAACATTCGATGATTTCAGCTTCAAAAAAAAAAAAAAATCAGTGGTATTTGCTCATAAAATACTAGTGAAGTCCTACTCATTTTTTTGTCACTTTCCTCCAACCCCTGCAGAAATTAGGGTGCTTCAGGCATCCTCCAGGGTTGCGACAGTAACCTGGCCACTTCACCTAGAAGTGAGAGTTCTCACTAAATTCTTAGTTCCTGGACCTTCTGTTGTTCTGGATGTGGGCAGTTCTAAGTGAAGATAGTGCCTGAAACTGATGCTTTGAGACTGAGAGGCCAGATGGAGAAACTGGCTTATGAGTGTTTATAAAAAATGGGAATGATTGGAAGAGAAGGAGGTAACAGGTCAAGCCCAATATCCAAGAGGAAATATCCAACTTCTGGCATGCATGTTAGAGGATTTTCTCCTGCCTGAGAGCCTGGGAATGGGAGAGGTGCATAAGCCCTCCCATTTAGGGATGCTGAAAATAGGACCCATGTGGATATATTCTTGCCCAGCTAGATGCCATTTTTGCCACTCCAGTGGCAAGGCTGATATCCTGGGGAATATACTCAGGCTGTACTCAGCACAGTGCACGCCAGCATCAGGGTTGCATTTATGAATATCCACCCAAATTGGCTTTTTATTGTGACTGTGTTTTGCAAGTGCCAACGCATTTGACTGTTCTTTTCACTGTAACTCATGTTAACATATTTGAGGCACTCAGGGAGTAGGCAAGAACATAGGCTCTGTTGGGTGGCAATAATTAAGCCATGAATTAATATACACAATGTGCAAAACAACTTACCTGGAGATTTCTGTGGATTTTTGCTCTATTTTCTGCTCTCTAGGTAGCATAGTGCTATAAGACAATGAAAAAAATGCTCCTACAGGAAAAGTGCATAGAAAATGTATAGAATAAGGGTGCCACTGGCAAAGTCAGAATATGAAAAGCACTTAGCTGATATAGCTTTATTAAATTTATTAAATTGTAGCATCTCAGTGGGGGGAAAAAGTCACACAAAGGGGGTTTAAAATCTGCCAATTCCTTGCACAGATAATTAAATAACACAGTGTTATTATAAAAGTGTTTTCAGCTAAGGTTTCTTTGGTGGACAGCCACCAGATGTGGTGTGTCACGTATACATGAGAAACCTGACTTCAGATTTTGCCCCCGAGTGCTCAGGATATTGAATTCAACTAAGGTGTTGCTAAACTTCATTGCTTCCCTGTAATTGCATTTTGAAAAGGCACCAGTAAATTATCTTTCTGCACATGAGTACATGTCAATCTATAAGACCAAAATAGCCTTAGGGAAGGAAATTTTAGAAAAATTACCCTCTACCAACCTGTTCTGGGAGATGGAACATGCTTCCAGCTGTGGAGAAACCTGCAGCCTAAGAGTGCACTTCCAAGGAAACAGTTTTGGAGGAAAGCTTTGGGAGAAAGCTTGTGCTTTTAGTTGTTCACCCTCAAAAGTGAGTTGTTAAACCACTATATATGTGTATTCCACAGGGCAGAAACAATTACATGTGTTTGCAGTAATTCCTTCTGTCTCTTTTTTTTTCCTAAATTAATCCTTCCATTTTTGCTTGATTGTGACTGAAAGATACAAGACCACTTCCCTTGTAAAAACTTAAAATTTACTATAAAGTGGTACTCAGCTTCTAAAAGCCCCTTTTCCAGACTAGATATAAAATATACCAATATTTTAATCTTTTGTTTTCTAAAGGCTCCTGGGGTCTAACTTGTTCTGGAAGTGCCTGGGAACCTCCTGGAGATGACCACTTTTCAGTGAGAGGAGTGGAAAATGAAGAAACTTGAATAAAAAAGGAATGGCAAAAGGGGTTAAAATCAAACAATGTCACAGAGTTCTGACTCTAACTTTATAGTAGTGTACCCAAGGGAAATAATAATGAACAGTGCAAAGGCATTTACATTTTTTGAACTTACATGGTTGGTTTCCAGGTGGTTAGAGTGGTATTGTTACTTTTATTTTTCTAGGGAGGTATCGTTATGTAGGGTAAAAACTCTTTTTTCTGTCTCTCCAAAGAGTGTTAATGCTCAGAACACAAAAGAAGGAGGAACAAGACTATATAACAACTTAAAAAATTGAGAGACAAAGGTTTTTCATGCAGAGAAACAGTGGTTTTAAGTTATTCTGTTTCAATTTGAGTTTCACATGTAGAGTGTTAGAGAGGTCTTGATGCTGGTGGCGGTGGCCAAGTGACCTAATGAACATATTTTCTAGTAAAATTCCAGCTGCATTTTGTTGAAACTTAAATTGACCTTTCCCATCCACTGCTCTAAGAAGAAACTCAGAAAATGGATGTCTTGGGTTTGGCCTTTGTTTTGTTCCCATGAGCATTTCAGCAAGCATCCCTGATAAAAGCTGGGCTTTGGAGGGGATTTTCTGATGCCAGAAGTTGTTCAGTTGAAACTACACTGTGACTGGAAGCTTATTTGAAAGGAAATGCTAAATGGCCCTAGATTTATATAGCCTAAAACCAGTTTCTGTGGATGTCTCTAGAGGATTTCCTACCAGCCAGACCCAAGGCTCCAAGGGCACTTTGCAAATGAGAAATTATCCTCAGATGCCCTTTAGCCAGGTTTAGTGGCCTCTAGGTGAGATTGAGTTCCCTCTTCAGTGTTAATTTTGCTCCTGGTTGCCCCTCTCTGGGTTTTGTCACACTCAGCCTTTTGCAATCCGGTAAATGGAACTCACTTTTTTGTCACGTTACTTATGTGAACCGTGAGCAAGGAAGCAAAAGGAGTAGGTAAGTGAGGAGGGAATGTGTGTGCACTCTTGCATTAGGCTGGAGAGACAAAACTCAAAAACTGTGCTATGTTCTTTTTAATACAGGCTCATTTTGGACAGAAAGGAAGGCAGGCAGGAAGGAGACACAGGATCAGGAAGAGACTCACATTAAATTAATTTGAACTCTTTAAATCGAAATTGTCAGTTTGGTTTCAGTTGATGTAAAGGCTGATTTTATTTTTGTTCTTCTTTACATAAAGCTATTTTCATACTTATTTTTCAGACAATATTTGAGTGTAGCAGGCCAGGCCTGGCACTTCAGATTTATTTTTAATGGAAAAAAAAATGTTGAGCTATTGCATGATTGTCAGAGGAATGTTCCAGTTAAAAGGAGATTGGCATCAACTGATTTAAATTTTCCAAAGTGAACATACAAGATAAACAGCTGACCTCTTCCTTTATGAGAGCTTTTCTTGATTATTTTTCTGTATCATGTGTTCTCTGTGAGTGCATTGAATGTGCATTAATGTACTCAGACAAGCTTGTTAGAATTTTATTTGGTACACTAGCCCTACCACAAGACACAAGTAACATTTTGGACATCTCTGTTCCAAACAAACAGTGGTTCTGTACACCTCCTAGTCATATTTTAATCCTCATATCATGTGCTCATGATGGGGTTTATATGTGCTCATTTTTCTTTCCCGTGGAATGCTTTTGATTAGGTAAAAAATATTGCTTAATCCTCTAAGTAAACCATGAAAGCAACCTAAAGAGGATGCAAAGGACATTAAAAAGGTTTACTTTTCCAAAAGGAAAGGTTTTGCTATAATCTCTTAGTTTGGGAATTTTTTATTTTTTCTAAACTAATGAAAAGAGACATGTTTCTCATAAAAACTAGTATACATGGACCAATTAAATTGGGCAGTTTTTCTTAACTTTTCAGGAAGCCCTTGTAGAGATGTTCCTGATGAAAACTATGGGCTGTTGCAGACTGCAGAAATCTACTTTACTTTTCCTGCTAGTACTCTGTCCCATTTATATGAGGTTTATAGATCCTATCAGCTGACAGTGTCATCTCCTACCTGCCAATCCATAAATGCCAGCAGCAGTCTGAGTAATTTGCACCCTCTGCAAAAGTCTGACCCACAGACCTAGTGACACACAAAGACCTTCCCAGTACACAAACTATCCAAATAGTGAGAAGTTACAAACCTTTAGGTGCAAATGTTCACATTTTGCTGTTGGGGTTCTTCGTCAGATTTGCTTCTCAGTCAGAGAACTGGCCACAGCTGTAGATACATTACTGATAGTGAAACTATTGAGTAGGCTGCAGGGAAGATCAGATCTGGGATAAAGCTGTTTAAAAGCTGCATAATTACACTGAAATATAAAATGTGTTGCAAGATTCGGTAGGCTTGTGATGTTTAAGGAAAGGAGAGTTAGCAGCTGAACTCTTCTGTCACTGTAGGATGTTAAAAAAAAAATTAAATCTCTGTGGTTTGGTGTTGCATGAAGAGCTCTTTTGAAAGCTGGGTATTATGGCTTTTAGCTGCCACCCATCTGCAGTTCTGCACTGGCACAAAGATGAATGAAGTGGTTGGGGAGCTGGTGCAGTGAATGATGCTAATTGCTAGCAGATCTGAAAGGGATTGTGTCGTGCAGCCATTACAATTGTGGAGAGTAGACTCAGCTACCCAGGACATCCCTTCCAGAGCAAGTCTCCGACAGCTTCCACTTCAAGCACAGAGTAATACTCCCTGTGTTAAAGGTACTGTTACACTGAACTGGTTTCTACACTTATCTGCCCTTTTTCCTGCTGTTGTTTTAAAACATCATCATGTAAGGCTCTAGAGAAGAAAAATCTGAGAATAGTGAAGTATTTGAGGTTAATTAGTTTAAATGAGACATTTTTGAAAGCTCCAGAAGTTGGTAGTACCTCATTGTAAGTGTTGTCAGTGGTCAGTAAAGGTCAGAGTTGTCCTTTTTCTGTGTGTATGAGGGAGGACCAGATACAAGAACCTACCAAGAGTGTATCTGAACAGAGGGCCCTAGAAATTAAGTGTACACTGGTTTCAATTAGGATTAAAACTTCCTTCTGTAAGGATTCTGTGAAAGTGGATGTTAAAGAAAGCTTCCTTGCAGAATTTTTAATTAGGGACTTCAAAAGAGGAAGTGTATGGATACTGTAAGGGAGGAGATTTAAACTGGTAGAATGTTTTGAAAGCACCTACAATTTATTTTTAAAAACTACTGCAATTCTCATAAAATTAAGAGATGACACTTCAGCTTGTCACATTATTTTCCTTCATTGCTAACAGACATATAAACAGCAGAAATTGTTTCTTCTGTATGGAAAAATGGATGTAATTGATCATTCTATAATCTGTTTGTCTATGTGCCCATCCTGAAAGAGAAGAAATAGTGAAGCTGTAGGGTATATCTGTAGTGATCTGTTCAGGTTCTTACTTTGTTTCAATATATGCATCAGCCCTGTCTGTAGAATATTGTACTATTGCTGGTGCCACACCATCAAGAAAGACTACATCTACAACCCAATGGAGTTTGGGAGACTGAAAAGCATGTTCTTTGCTTTTAAACTGAGATTTTTTACAGAGTCATTGAGAAATTAGTGGGGCTCCATGATTGTGGTTTTTTTTTTTCTGTTGTTACAAATTTGTCTACAGCTGAATTGCACTTAACTCAATCTTTATCTCTTGAGCTACAGTAAGTAGATAAACTAGGTCCTGTGACAAAATGTGTAACTAAGATGTCCAAATCAAATCAGTTAGACAGTATTGTAAAGTTTAAAAACATATTTTCTCTGAGTTGTGCTGTTTCTGTCAAGTATTCTCTGTTTTTTATGGACTTGCAAGAATTAATCTTTAGCCTAAGCAGTGTACTTTGTTCCAATGTCGCCCAGGTTTTTGGGGACATGTACCTGACAGTCCTATGAGCATGTGGCAGGAGACTAGAAATGGTCAATTTCTGCAAGTCCACATGTGTGAGCTGGTGGGAGAGACACTGATTTCACTGTGAGGTGTCAGAAGGTTAAAAGAAAAAGGTGTGACATACAGTGTTAGGGTCTCTGCACATGTCTGTTGTTTGTGGGCAGCCCTTGGGTAGTGTGGAGGATGGGGAAGGGTGTGTGGATGGATGACCATGGAATGCTGTCCTAATCTGCTCTGACTTGTCAGGCACAGTGGTCCTACAGCTGTGCCCTGCTTCAGGCACTGGATCTGCTGCTGCAACAGAGTCAAGCCCATTCTCAGGCATGTTGTTTCCTTATACTGAACAAAAAGGAAGACTGTTTTTCCCTTAAAGTTAAACTTCAAAGGTGGTAACTGTATTTTGCTAGTGATGGCAGTAAAAATTACTTATCTGATATGCAGGTTCCTCCACCACCTCTGTGGGGTTTTTCTCTTCTGACTTCATGACTGTGTATTTTTTTTTTTTAATATCTAATGAGAAAGACATCCCTGGGTGAAATTTTTATTATGGGCATTTCTAATGGAATTGAATTTCAGCCAAGGTTCACTGTCCCCAGCATGCATGATGAGGAGGGAGTTCCTACCAATGTGCACAAAATTAAAGCCCACAAAGTTCTGGGCTAACAACTTGCCCCTTTATCCTGGAAATGGTCTTGGCATATCAGGTGGAGCCCAGTGTTAGCAGCATTGGGTAGGAAGGCATGATCATGTGTGAGAGAGGGAGAGAAGATATGCACAATCTTCATTCAAGTAATTCCACCACTGTTGAGCTCTTCAGCCCCCTCCTTGTGTATTTGCTCATTAAATCCTCTAATAGATGCACAGGTATTTTTGTGACGTCTTTGCTCAAGGATTTTTGGTGTAACTAACTGCTCTTGAGAGTTCAGTATCTGATTCCTCAGTACTGTGCTTTGCTGGTGACCTGGGCTTTTTGGGAGCTTATGCAGTAGAAAGTATTTAAAGAGACAGATTGGAAAATCATGCACATGCTGCCATGACAGACAAACTCAGGCAGACTTATGTGAGCTTATCCAGCCCCCTCATTCAGAAATACACAGGAGACGTCTTTGAGGCAAGGTGCTGTTCTCTGTTATAGCTGTGTGCATACTTGTAATTGTGGAAGCAGTTCATAGTGATTAGGCAGAAATATGGGGGGTTTTGTTTGTCACAGCAGTCTTATGTTTTACATCAAGTTCTCAGCATTAATTTCTGCTGTGTGGATTTTCACTGACTAGTAGCCACCTTGCACATGACCTGAAGAAGGAGTGAGAAGTTTCTAACATCCTATAAAAAGCTGCATGTCCACTTCCATGTCCTAGTCTCATTCTGTGCCCATGGCATGTTGCTCTTCCAAGCAGCAAATGCTTTCTTGCATTTCCCTGCAGTTCTGAGGAGAAGCAATCTCAGCTGGCTTTTTGCAGCTGCTTTCTGCCATGGAGTTCCCCCAGGAGAGGTCACAGGTCTGCATCATGATCAGACCAGAGAAAAAGATTGTGGAAACCACTATCTTACATTGAGTCTTCTGGTTTAATATTGTGTCCAGCTGGGAATATCACTGCAGCATGATTGCTCTGAGGGATTTGTGTGATGTTTGCTGGTTCATCTCTAAATCAACCCCTTCAAAGGATGTTCTTCCTGATGTTCCTTAGGAACACAAGAACTGAAATTTCTCTCACTGTAACACTCTTGCTCATTAAATCCAGTATTTGAGTGAGGCTGTTATTTCCTTCTTTCAGGCTTGCTGGAAGCAAAGCACACTGCTGACACGGGTTTTTAAAATATAGATAAGGAAGTTCACAGTAGCAGTCCCCAGGATAGCCCATGGAAGCTAAGATGCACAGGATTAAACTGTGGGATTATACTGCTTGGATGTAAAAGTCTCTTTATTCTGCCAGTGTGTACGACACACACTAGTACATACAGCATTTAGGTCTGCTTTTGTCTCACACCTGCTGTCCTTTCAGAGTTTTGAATGGTTGGCAATGTGAGTAAAGGTGTTTGCTCACTGCTCAGAGGGTGTTTGTCTCTCCACGTTTCACTTTGGCTACTGGGATAATCCTTGCAAGATCCCTTACACACCATTAACATGACAAAGCATGTTTTTTCTATAACTTTATCACTTCATGCTCATTGTTTTGCAGTAAGACCAAGGAGTGCTGGTCATTCAGCAGCTAAGAAAACCAAGTAAATAGTCCCCATACCACACCTGATGTTTTAGATGTATAACAGCATGGTTACTGCAGGGACAGCTTGCAGGTGAATGCAGTAATATATTACCAAAGGCAGCTAAAGTACTTGAAAATCAAAACTGTCATGTACTTGCAGCTCTGTGCTTCAGTGTTTTTTTAATCTTTTCCCTTCTTATGGGAGATGTCATTTTCTGATTTTCAATCAAGGACATGAATAATTTTGCATGTTCTAAATAATAATAATTTGTACCAGTTGGTACTTTGGGTGAAATACCTTCACATTTACTTGTGGAAATTCCCGTGGGATCAGAAGAACATGATGTCCTGACCAGAGGTGCACCTGGTGCAGTGTTTGGGCACTGAGGATGGCCAGTGGTGAACAGTAAAGGAGGGTGTGCAGCAGCATGCCACTGTCCCTCTCTTGTTCTAGACAATGGGAAGGCCTGGAAGGAGAAAGGAAAAGCAGCTTTGTAAAGGTTTAAGAGGCTGGATGCCCTGTTGTGAAGGAAGTAGAGTGATTCTTGTCTCTCAGTGAAACAAGATGAGAGTGTGGGACTGAGGTATGGGGTCAAAGATGGAATAAAACACTTCGTAGTAAATAAAATCTGATAGGTAGCATCCCTGTCTATGGCATGGGGTTGGAACTAGATGATCTTTAAGGTTCCTTCCAACCCAAGCCTCTATGATTCTGTGAAGACTAGCTGTGCAAATAAACTGTGATGGACCTTGAATGTGGGGATGAGCTGATCCAAGAGCATAAAGTGCAAGAGACAGTATGATGACTCCATTGACTGTTCTGGTAATCTTCGTGACCAAATTTTGACTGAGTTTCCAGTGGGAAAAAGGAAAGACTAGTCATGTAAAAAGAAAATGATGTTGCAGTATGTAGGCAACAGGAGTTTCCCTGCTGGTCCCAGGAACATGATGAGCATGACCCGTTAAGAGTACGAACAAAGAGGAAATTAAACTGAAAGCAAAAATATTCGATTTTCTTGTGTCATACCTGGCAGAGGCATGTTTGCTGTATCACAGAGAGGGTTGCCAGCTGATCAAAATTTCCCAAAATGTCGACTAGTGTCTCACAGAGAGGAGACTGATTTCCGAAGTGTTAACTACTAAAATAATGTTAGTATGTGCTTTGAATTTCAAAGGCTGAGTGTTCTGATTCCTGGGTAAAATCCCAAGGATTTCGTATATGCTCATTAAAGATAGATATACATATATATACAATGGGAAAAAAGAAGTTTTACTTTTCTAGCCAGTTGGGCCCAACTACTTCCATGCAATAACATCTGGTATGTGTTCTGCCCCTTTTTTTGCTCAGTCTTTTGCAAATGTGTTTGCTGTCTGCTCACTGTGTTATTTACCCTTCTTTGGACAGATTTTTTTTCTTTCTTTTGGAGAAAGCATTTGAGTGCTGATACTTTCTGCAGTCTCTCTGAAAATGAGTTTATTGGTCTTGCCAAAGCCCAAAATGTCTTCTCAGGTAACTGATGTTAAAGTTTATTGCTTAAGTACAACATGCTCCAAATTTAGGTTTCAGAAAATTAGTTATATTACTAATAATTTTTCAATTTTGGTGCTTGGCTTGAGATACTGGGGTGTGATTTCCAGATGATGATGATGATGGTAGCCCTTCATACTGCAGGATGTTTAAAGACAAGGAACCATGTGTTTGGCTGTTTTTCATTAAGAGATACTGTATATTCTCACAAACCACATACCCTAGAAAAAGATTAAGGGAAGAAATTTTGTTGCCCTTTTATTCAGTAATAAGGAAAAAAAACCGAGTTTGCTTTGGGAGAGCCTCCAGTGTTTTACGTCATATCCAGACCCATCTATCACATCTCTCAATCACTTAGGGGTTTGGTGCAGGTAAACATATTTTTGAAGTGTCCTCTTGAATTAATCTTGCCAGGTCATGGCATGTGGTTCTTTCCCTGTGTGCTGGTGTCTGAGTATTCTTTGCAAAATATTTCAGACATCATCTGCTTTACCTCCTGGAAGAAGCTGTGTTGTCATTAGTACAGTCACAGAGCTCTGGCTTGTTATTTACAAAAATGACTCTAACCTTTCCTTCCAAAAGCAGTTACCACACAAGTACTTGTTCCCCTTGCTGCTCAGATAAATCTCCCTCTGATTCTAGAGAACAGCAATAAAACATTTCCCCAGTGTTCTGTTCTCAATCCTAGCCAGCCAAACTTCTTCATCCGTTTTATTAGCCTCTGTGTACAGAAGGACTGCATTAATAGCGAAGGGTTTTATAACCCTTTGTCCTCAAACATATCCCCACTGTTTCTTTTGCATTAGAGATTTTATAGGCATTTTTTTACATGTATTTTATTTTATATTACGTTAGTGCACTTATGGCCCATTCTAAAGTGTTATAATTCTCAAGATGATATGGAAGGAATTTGAGACTTGTAAAATGATCCAAGGAGAGCTGTGAGATTATTAACTTGAGAATAATTTTAACAATCAGTAGTAATTTTAAAAGAACGGGTCTTAGTGATAAATTTAATTGGTATTGTTGTGAAATGAGTTGCCATTTGAGGTAATAATTTCATAAGATGCTCTTCCTCTTAGACTAGAAACAGCGAAGTGATGCAATGGCAAGGCCACAGTAGGAGGTAACAATAAACTCTGTAATGGTAAAGTGCATTCTCAGGCAGACAAAGAAAAATAGAGGACTCTAGATATGTCTCTCTCATAAATCAAATGTGATGCATTGTATCCTGGTTGTTCCTCTACTGGAAACAAAATCTGAATAGCACTGCTTGCATTGGCATTCTTCTGTGGCTTCAAGCTAAGCAGAATGTGTTTTGATAAAGATCCCATATCAATGCCTCTAGTGACTCTGGATATATTTTCTGATCAGGTCCTCAAAGCTCTGGGAGATGGTCTCATTTCTGGTTTCTTATGAAGCAAAATCCTTCCAGACTCATCTGAATGTTTTCTTAGAAGAAGTGAGCCCTAGGCTAGAATAAGGTTCATGGTAATGCATGCATTTTAGATTCTTGTCTAGATTTGGGAACATAACTGACACCAGGGATTTCATGTTTTTGTTTAAATCTGTCTTCACAAGCTGAAGTGTTCTGAAATAAGGTATATTTCACTACAGTGAGGATGTGAAATGAGTAGTAGTACTTCTCTGCTTGCTCTCAAATGGGTGTAATAGCAGAGAGCTACCCAAAGGTCTGGAGAAGGAAAAAAGTGCCATCTTACACAAACCTTATATGTATTTAATGCCAAGAAGTTTTTGTTGTTAACATTTTAGTGTGGTCTCATTTTTCTGCTGATTTCCTGGATGCAAATTGCATATTGACATTTGAGATCAGTTATGGGCTTTTACAGCTTTTACAGCTTGGTGAGCCTGGGGGAAAACTCAGCTTCTGAGGCAAGCTCTTTCAATTTTAGGAGAGCCCCAATTTTAGGAGGCACTGTCTGTATCCTGGGGACATCAAAGGACAGTATGGGATGTGGCCTCCTCGGGAGGAGCACAGTGGTGAGCAGGAGTGAAGCCTCCATGAGTGCAAAGTCCACCAGAGTTTCATCAGCTTGTTTCTCACCCTTGAGTGGGTCATTGCAAGTATATCTCAGCTGGTGCCCATGCCTGTATGCTTGGCAGAGGAATGGATT
Organism: Ploceus nigricollis; assembly: GCA_013399945.1. Lineage (NCBI taxonomy): Eukaryota > Metazoa > Chordata > Aves > Passeriformes > Ploceidae > Ploceus > Ploceus nigricollis. The sequence goes on along the minus strand of VXBC01009842.1, from coordinate 555,388 downwards.
TGTAAATGCACTTTTCACTCACTGTTCAATGCTTAACTCCCCCCCCAAGGCTCTTGCAAGCAGTATCAAATTCTTAGAAACCCATTGTCTGACCTCTTTCTTTTGGAATATTTATTAGTGTACAACAGCTACAGACTTACACCAATGGTTATGAATAGCAGCAGCAGTAGATAACTATTACTAGTGTGCAATCTTACTGTGTTCAACACACCAGAGTAATTAGCTATTTTCATTCTTGTTTGATTGCACTAATATTCAAATGTAAGCATCACTTGATGCACTTTTCAAGAAGCAAGAGCTGTACCACCTTTGTGTAGGCCACTTCCAAATCTAGGTGGTGATATTCTTCCCATGTTAGTGTAATTGATTTAAAATAATATTGGCTAGAGAAGGAGTTTGGTTAATTTCATCTCTCAAACGAATGTGTGTCAGGAAATACAAGTGAGTGGAAAAAGTCTGTCTGGACAAGCAGCATGCTGTGGTGTATTATGTTTCCCTGACATGAGAGGAATGTGGCGGGGAGGTCTACAGTTCCCTGCTGTAGGCACTAACACTCTGGCTGGAAAGCAGCTTGAGATGTGCCTTTTGCTTCATTAAGCAAAAGGCTTTCTGCCCGTGGCAAGAAGTGCTGTAAAGCACAGTGGAAGTATTATAGTGTGTGTGGTTAGACAGGGTTGCCAATTTCAAGTGTCTAAAATCACAAGTCAGGTATTCCAACATAAAATCTGTCTAGAAAATAGAGATTTAATTTTTAAAACACGTAGTTTCCTTTTTGCCTCTTAAACTTCATTTATTTTTAAGTCAAAGGTGAGATCTTCACTGAAAGTTGAGATCCTCATCTGACCTCAGGACTTTAAGAATAACAGCAAATTACAAAAAAACTTGCAAAAGGGCCATAAAGGTTGTTAACAGTGAGTCAGGCATCTTCTGTAGAAGCTATGTGATTGTATAAGCTTTGTCATTGTAAATAGGAGCTGAAAGGCAGGGATGCAAAACGCAGGCTAAGCTCCTGGCACTTGCGACGTAGTTGAGGTTTGCTTACCTTTAACAAATCACAGTAACTGTGCTGGCTTGTGTTATTGAGCAGCCAGCCAAAAAAACCCAACAAAACAAACCAGCAGAGTCTGGCAAGCCTGTGTTTGGTGCGGGAGCCACGGTGAGGCAGTTTGTAGACCTTGCAGCCAGAGTTACCTACAGCTGATCCGTGTCTGGTGTAACTTCTGCAGCCTCCCAGAGCTTCACCCTGTGTGTGTTGGGGTCAATAGCAGGACTCCTGTTTACAGGAGCCAGCAGGTAATGCTGAGGGATGCATTAATTTCCTTATGTTGCCTACAGCTTCCAAAGAAATGGCAGTGCTTCCCTGAAAGAAGAATGGTGATATCCAAGTTGTTCTCCCCACTCTGCCAAAGCTGTGGCTTTAGGATTTTGAACTGTCGCACTGGTAGAAAGCAAGGAGGGTGGAGTGCTTCTGTTTCTAGACACTATCACAGTCCTGGAAAATCAATGCCAGAGCATAGGCATGGGTGTTTTTAGGATCATTCCTTGTTCCTGCCAACCTGCGCTTCAGTTCCAAAGAAAACTACAAAAGCTCACACTTTGCAAAGACTAAGATCCAAGAATTTGAATAATTGTATAGGATTTATAAAGTAAAACTTGAGTTTGCTGGTTTGGAGAGTGTGTGCTGCTGTACCTCCATCAGATATTAGGTAGGTGAACTGTAAATCTAGTCCTGTTCTGCCTGTCTTGAGCTCTTGAACTTGAGATTTTTTTCTGCTGTGCAACCCTGGAAGAAACAACAATTCTTGAAATAATATTTCAGCATTATTAAACGCTGCTCGTTGGATGCTCTGACATTTGGTGTTGGCAGCTCTGCCTGCCTCTTCAGCATGCTGTCACTATTGGCTGTCACTGTTCAGCCAGTCCTTTTCTTCTGCACAGCTAGTTCAGATGGGAAACACCTTGTCTCTCAAGAGTGTTCCAAGTGGCTGTTCAACATGGCTAAACCTCAGGAGCTCTGTCTTGCAAATATAAACTTGCTCTTAAGCATAATTTTCATTGTTTTTAAGAATCCTATTAATTATAGAGGAATGATAAATAATCCAGTGGTCTGAAACCACATTATTCTGACTCATGGAGCTGTTACCACTAAAGATGATTCTTTTGCTGTTGGAGGTGTATAAGATGCTCTGATGTACTCTAGGATCTAGCAGCTCACTCATTTAAGACCACTGAAGTCTGCAGGATGTATCATTCAGCTTGTAAATACTTCCTTCACCTCTGGTGGAAACATTTATAGTCAGGAGCAATGCCTTGAAATGTTTACTAATGTCATATTGAAAGGGCAGAAAAAGAGATAGAGATGTAAAGATGTTGTGTGCATTAATTATTTATCTTGCAATTAAAAAAGTATAAAAGTAATCCAGGGTGAAAACTGGGAAGGATTGTGAAGGAAAACACTGACTCTTTCAGTTTGAATAATGCAGACGCCATTCAAGCTTTCTCCACAGAACATGTGGTCTAATCCCAGCACAAGTAAACAAATGTGGGGGTTTTAAAATCTAAAATTTTTAAAAATCATGCTGCTCTTGAGAGGTGATTAACGGTGCTCACTTAGCGTCAAGTGAATAATTAAACTGTGAGGAGTTATTATTTTCCTGGCTCCTCTGTCATGCTTCTTACTTATTAATTCTTAAATATTCAACTTCTAGACTTTTTAGCATCAATCAGGCTCTGCTTCTATTGTCTGAAAAGTAAAATATGTAAAGGAAAAACTGCCAGAGATTTAAATACATTGTATTGTTACAGTATAAATACCATCGTTGTAATTAAACCACTTGAAAATATGAACCATCAAATTTTTCTCTCAGGGACTCAGCCGCCTATGAGGGTTTTGTGCCTTTGAAAATCTCCCTAGTGTGCTTTGCTTCTCCTGATTGTTCTTGGAAGAAAATTGGCTTTTAGTCCTTTAAAATCTGTTGGTTTATTTGCTGCTAAATGTACACATGGTAAGTGCTGTGGCATCAAAACAAAAACAAGTTGCTCTTCCAATGATGTGATCTGCAGTTTGGCAGAAGTCAACAATACAACTCTTAGTGTATTTGGGGTCATGGTGCATTAAGGTAGATCCCTTTGGCCTAGATCAAGAACCTGCAAGGTATCTTCAAATCAGAGGAAAGAATGAATTTAAACAGACTAGAAAAGGATGAGAGAAGCCACTTGAGAAGGCAGGTAGCCTGGTCCAAAGTCCTGGATTTGTTTTGTCCTTGTCCAATGCCAATGTTCCTACATTAGAGTAGTGCCCTCTTAAAAATGTCCTCTGAGATTCTGTCACTTAATGAGGGTTTGGGCAGATTTTTTCCTGTTAGGAATGTTTTCCTCATGACTGAGTTGCTCCACCAGGTACCTGTGGCTTTGTCATTAGCTTGCTATCTTTGTGGGGAGAGTAGGATGATGCCAGGTTGAGAAAGTGAAAGGGAACAGGGAGGGAAATTCTCACATGGTGGGAGGAAGTTCATGAAGGACCTGGATGAAAAGCCCTGGGAGGATTAAGAGAAAAAAATGTTACCCATCCGGGCTCCTTTTCATCATGTTTTTCTCTATGAATGGCTTGAATTTTGGGGTATTTTTGAAGTGTTTTAGACAGATATTGAATAAGAGCAAACTTTGTAATCTAATCACAGTCTCAGGGGCAGAGAAACCTCTGGATTCCACCTGCAGAACTAAAAATTAGTAATACCTTAACAGAAAGACATGACCTTTTCCTGTCTTTTCTACCCTCACAGATGAACAGGAGCCAGCAGTCAGCAGTGATTCAGATATTTCATTGATTATGGCAATGGAGGTTGGACTCTCCGATGTGGAGCTTTCCACTGATCAAGACTGCGAAGAGGTGAAATCTTGAAAAACGGAGATCCAACACTAAACTACAGGGGAGGGTCACAGGTAGGGACTGGGTCAGCTTTCTAGGATTTGGACCAGTCATGCATATGCCTCCAGAGCACTGTCACTCCTGCACACTCCATACTGAGATGGTCATGAAAAGCAATAGCAACTGTTGTGTCTGCCTGGATGCGGTTTCATCATCTACACACCTTCACATGGGAGATGGACACTTCCAGCTTACCCACGTGCTTGAGAGCAGTCATGGAACTCTCCAGGGCCTCATAAACATGCAACTGAAATGACAGCTTGAGTGTTTTTTACACTTGTTCAATCAAATTTTTGTTGTGTTTTTTGAAAAGGCATATGTTTAGTTTGTTTGTTTGTTTGTTTATAGTTTGTTATGGATGGACACTCTGTTTTTATTGACTGACCCCAGCTTTTTCAAGAGTTCAGTCCAGAAATCTGAATTCCTGTTCATTGGTCACTTCATGATCTGACCAGGATTTATCATTGCCTTGTTGTTTCTGCATGAATTACATGTGGCTGGCTTCAGAAAGATGATGCACCAGCACCCTGCATTAAGTGGCAGGCTTGGAAATGGTATATTCTGAAGGCTTTTATTTGTAAGAGAGCTCTGAATTAGCAGGAATTTGGGTTAAAACAGCATTAGTTTGTCTCTTACTTAGAGCTCTGTTCTAGACAAGTATTGTACAGTGTGAAGGAGAGAAAGAAGAACTTAAAGCGTCACTCCATCCATGTAGTCCTGTCCTGTATTTTATGCTATTCACAGGTGTCATTGCATTAGTGTCCTTCCTCCAAGTGACAATTCAGTAGCTGGAATAAGAGATCAAGCATAACATCACTTCTTAATTTTACAGACCAAAACCAGATCAGTGGGCTAAAGGAGCATCTGAGAGGTTTCCAGAGGCTGCTTATTAATAATTCTGTATTAAACAGGTGACAGTATTCTTACAAAGGGTCTGGAGATGCTGCTGTCCGTGTCAGAAATTGCTAAGGGAGCAAGAGGCAGCCATTTGAAATGTTTAACTCCTGGTTTGCTTTGGGTCTTTTCCCTTAGTGTGTTTCATTTCTTACATTTTGACAGCAGTTTTTGTCTGCTTGATATCTAACAAGAGTTCAGGTGGTTTGTTGCCCTCCAGAGACCCTGTCAATGTTGTCAGAAGCATAACAGAATATTTGCAATTTGTATACAGATACATACACCAAAATATATTGGGGAGGGAATTTGAAAATAAAAGAACTAGTATAAATCAAAACACCTAAATAATAATGACCTGACATAATAATTTATTTCATCCTGAGCTCTGCTTTCCCGGTGAGAGCTCATTGTTAATTGTTCAGTGTGTGATACGGTTTTTCAGTCAAAATACTCAACTGTGAAGAAGCTTACTCTTACACAAGAATACATCATTTCTGTTGAGAATCAGATGATTTGAATCACATTACTGCCTCCTGAGTCAGTCCACAGAATCAACAATTCATCTTACATTGAAATTTCATGCAGAGGTCAAACATTTTGACTTGGCAGTGTCATGGCAGCATCTCAAAATGCAACTGTTGGGGCTCACTGCATTTAATCTCCTTGTGGATTTACTTGTTGAATGTGAAAACCAGCTTCCAGACAAAATTTGTGTTTGTCAGATTTTATTCAGGAACAAATGTGTTTATCCCTAAAATTTTGGCTGGCTTGCTTCTTCAGTACAGAAAGAAGGAAAAAATATACTCCATGCTCTTTTGTGCATTTAGAACTAATTAAACATTTAGTTTAATTTTGTTTTATGTTTTTAGTTCCTAAATTGCAGGGTAATCTTGAGGTAAAGGTTTTAAACTCAAAGAGGGCAGATTTAGATTAGATACTAGAAATAAATTATTACTGTAGGGGTGGTGAGGCACTAGAAGAGGCTGCCCAGAGAAGCTATGGATGCCCCATCCCTGAAAGTGTTCAAGGCTAGGTTGGATGGAGCTCTGAGCAACTTGGTCTAGGGAAAGATGTCCTTGGCCATGGCAGAGAGTTTGGAACTAGATGATCTTTAATGTCCTTTCCAACCCGAGCCATTCTGTGATTCTATGAAAATGACCCATAAATGTGCTGTTACATCTTTAGAAGCCATTGGAATGAGAATCTTTTTTCAATTAAAGAGATAGCGGCAGCTGGAAATCTTGGTTAAAAAAGAAAGTTACAGACTGTTCCAGAGGGTACACTAGGTTAGTCTTGACAATATTTGTGGTTCTGTAATCTTGTTTTCCTTATTCTTTTATGTCTTCTCTAGTCATTGCTGCTATGGGAAAGGCCTGACACATCAATGTTGAAGTTGACCCTACACATGAGAGTTTGCACAAGGTACTGCATCAGCTCCACTTAAGCTCTGTATATAATGCTGAAATCAGATTTAAGTGGTGCTTACATCAAATTTTGACCCAGGAATGAAATTCATTTCAAACGACTGCCGGGGAAGGAGTGAGACTGGTTATATACAGTCAGGGCTCCTTATAGAAAGTCCACACACTGGTACAATTTCTTCTGCAGCACTGGAGCCTGGGTGCTACATATCACAGGAACATCACAAACATGATGTCCAAGTTGTCAGTGATCCTTTCACATATGCACACTGCAGCTCAGCACACAGGCAGAGAACTCCTGGCCAAACTGCTTGGGTTTCAGAGGAGCTGTCACAAAATCTTCATTTTATTTCATGAACTGAATTAGGTTGATCTCAATGGATAGATTGACCAATTAGCTGTTGCTGTAGCAGAACCACCCACGGCACAGCAGAACAAGCAAAGTCTGGAAAAGCGAGGCAGGAGGGGAAACTCTCAGCTGATACTGAGCTGGGTCCTTTGCACAGCAAAATCATTAAAGGGAGCTGTGCTCAAAAAGGCATCACAGATTTGGCAATTCAGACCTTCCATGTATTTCTGAGAGTTAATGAGGAACTTCGCAGAGGTCTCGTGCTGTGCACACACTTTTCCTCAATATCCCATATTAGATCTGGTCCCTCAGGGTCCACAGGTGGCCACTAGCAGAGGCAGGGTGCCAAGCTGGGTGAGTGGTTTTGACATATCACCAATTAGTGATATGTGTTTTAGAAGAGGCATCCTAGCAAATTTGGGTCAGGAGGCTTTCTGCTTTTGTTTTCCCAGTTCTACCTGCAGGTTCACTCAGGGAAGATGTTGTTCCATCCCTGTCCTCAGGTGTTCTGCAGCTCTGAGCACTGTTAAGTGATGATGAGGGCAAAGCTGGATTACACATCACTGAAGCTTGAACTTAGGAAAGCACTTAAATAAATGTTTTATTCCGTCCTTCTTCAAAAAAACAGGATTAATTTTGGACTTGCATGAAAATCGCATTATTTTCAACAGGTCTTCTATGAGCATAATTAAGCCCCTGTGTCAAAAAGAAATGTTTTCCTGAAGCTTGACCTGACTGACAATATTCTTTGCATATATAACCTGTGAACTGCCTTGGGAATTTGAGGTGCTTTATAAACGTTAAGACCCCCTGATGTGTGTTTGTAACATGTATGAAAGCCTTAATTCTGTGTATCTGCGTGCCCGTGCACACCTTGGTACTGCTGCCTGCTAAGCCTGGGCATTAAGTAGGTGGGGTTCAGCTGCTGGGGATGCAGTGTTGGCTGTTCAGAAGGGAGAGCAGCCTTTAGAATGCAGCCAGGAAAGAACAAAATCCTCTAGAGCCCTCTGACAAGCAAGTGTTCACAGACACAGTTCTGCACGGTGGTGCCATGACTGAGTGGGGGGCACCTGCGCAGGGGCAATGGCCAGGGGATTGTGTGGCTCCCAGGAAAAGGCACTCTTGTCATTAAGTTAGTCCTGTGCTTCTCCCAGCAGTTCCTATCTCATCATCTGAAGCACTTTTCTTTTCCATGAGCAAGTGGTAGGTGGGAGAAACATTTGCCTTAGTGAGGCTCATCATCACTCAGGCTGGGTTGCAGGATAAAACCTGGTGAGACAGAAACGACACTCAGAGTATACTTGGATTTTCTTGGGTTTCACTGAGCTGCCTTCCCAAAGGTCTGTTCAGTAGGTAGGATGCATAGGCATAGGCAGAATTTTGCACTCACAAACGACCTGATGTGTGCATGCAGATGTGCAAGGCACCAGGTCTACATCCCCTCCCCACAGCTCACCTATTCTGGTGAGGATACAGATCTGGCACTTACTGAGGGTTTGGGGTTTTTTGTTTTCTGACTGCTTTAGAACCCCAAAACCAGGATCAGGACTATCATAGCACTGCAGTTCACTCTTTAAGCACTCTATAGAGTTAAATTTACATGTATGCATATAAAAGTGCATTGATGTGAGTATGGAAACTGTATTGTTGTGAAATCAGAACCAGTTGTCATTTTTAGGCCTTTTATTTGAGGGAGATTGTGGCGCAAAGAAAAAGGCTTTATCGAGGCAATTTGGAAAAAGAAATTACTGAAATCACATATGTAAGTGGTCCCTTGGATCTCACTAATGACCCCTGGATCAAATCCCAAGGAAGTCATTGCAAGAAGGGCATTGATGTTGGGGTGCATCCATTTTGCAGGACTAAAATGGCAGAGAAATCCAGCCCGTTCCTTCCCAGCCTGTCTCACAAGTGTTTGTCAAAGGGTGAGCCTTTGTTGCAGGGAAAGGAGATCATGGGATCAAACTTGCACAGTGCTGCTTCCTCTCCTGCTTTTTGTGCTGCCAGTATCTCTTGGAGCAGGCTGGAGAAGGGAAGGGAGCTTGGCAAAGTTCAGCTCCAGGGCCTGGTGAAAAGCAGGCCATGGGCTTTCAGCAGGCTGGGGACAGCCAAGCTTCTTCGTGGCTACTGCGGACCCTGGGACTGGAACTTTGTTGATGAACACTGAGCCCATGTGGACTCGTTTGTTTTGTAGATGCAAAAACGTGTGAGTGTATTTGGGGCAGGCAGCACGGCAGTGAATTGACTTGGTTAGCGTGAGCAAGGAAACACAATGGGGAGTAGTTTAGGGCTGAGGGAAAATGAGGCTGGAGGTGTTGCTTTCACAGGCTTCTTAAATAGGGGAAACTGATCCAAAATAAGCACTGCTTTCATTTTACCAAGCTGTTACCTGAACTAATTGATAGTTTCAGAGAATGAGGAATGGCAGATGGACTGTTCAGGGAGGATTTGTTTGAGAAGCAGATGGCAGCTGCAGGTTGGGACAGAGAGTGAGGGTGAGGGTGAGGGCTGCCCCTCTGCTGTGCCACTTACCCCGCTGGGCTGGACACCCACATGACCCCTTTATTTGCCCATTTCTTTTTCAAGGAAACACCCTTCTAAGCAGGAGCTGTATTTCAAAGGGAGAAATAAAGAAATTAAAGATGTGGATTTTGAATGAAAAGCCAACAGATGATTTTTCCATCTGAAATTAATCTTGTCGCTCTCAAACATTTTAATTGTGAATTGGTGGGAGTTACTTCTTTCTGTAATGAATGGAAAAAGAAAAAAGAGAAGAGAGAAAAAAAAAGGAGTAATAGTCTTTTCCCTTTCTTGTATATTTCTTGATTCTTGGTCCTGAGTAGCATTAAACACAACAGCCAGATCAAGATGCTTGTTTGCTCTGAATGTATACAGTTATTTCAGATGTCAAATATCTAAATGTTTTGTATATGTATGTAATGCCATCCTCAATACTTGTTTCATGTTAGGAACCTGAAATGACTGTACCATTTTATAATTAGATATGTAAAGAGGGGACAGTGGGTGGGAGGGTCTGTTATTTTTATACCAAGATGTTCCTTGTATTTAGTGAACATTTAAAACGGTTTTGTACTTGTCAAAAATATACATTCCATCCATTTCCAGAAGTGAATTATTTCTATTTAGAGTAGTTTATAAGCAAACCAAAAAAAAAAAAGGGGGCATCCCACTTACATGCAGTTCCTGAACAAAGCAGCAGTATCCTGGTTTTCAGTGATGGCTACAAAGCTTTTTCAGGCCATGTCTCTTCTCACGTGCAGCAGAGCCATACCAGCAAATGCCAGTGTTATAAAGGGAATTCAAATCCCAAATGAAATAAATACCACATGGATCAGTGCACAGCTTAACAAAATAACTTCATTAAGTTCAGAGACAATGGTCTGTCCCAGTGAAACTCTCCAAAGTAATCAGTCCTGCTCTGGACAGCAGGAGCAGATTTACCAGGAGGCTTCAGCTCTCTGTCCCTGTCTGGCAGAGCCACCAGCCTCAGCAAGCTGGGGGATGCAGGGTTGTTACACTCCTGCACTGTGGCTCTGGCTGTGCTGCAGCTTTGGTTTGGGGAACACCTACCAAAAGGTCATGGCAAAATCATACTGTGGCATTTGCATGGGCCATCCTTTTTCTTGTAGTTGGCTTTTTCATTCCCTCCCTTTCCCTGCTACCTGTGATGTGCTGCCAAAGCTGTGCAGTAGCAGTTTGTGAAGATTTTTTTTTTGCCTTTTTTCCCTTCTGTGCAGTCTTGCAAATAAACTTTTAACTCTTTGCTGACATTTTATAACAAAAAACATCTTCTTCTCCAATGCACTTTATCTCTCTTGAAAAATGTGGGAGTCAGAGAACTACCATCTTAAAGGGATTTGCCTGAAATCATGAGACACATACTTTTTATTATTTTGTGTCCTTTTTGCTTTGTTAGATACTGTAAATGCTAAAGAGCATAGACAGTGACTCAGCTGGGGGAAATACCGAAATGTTGAGGCTAATACTTGGAAGCATTAATCAGTAGTCCAACATGGCTATTTTTGTTATATAAAGGATTATAATGTAAATATGTGAGACTGTGTTATTACGTACTAGTAAAATATTGCAACTCTCAAAGTTGAGATGGTGAATTCCAAGGAATTTTATTGCAAGTTTTTTAATAAAACAAATCTGATTATCGTGTTGTATATATTTTCTAACAGCCTGTGTAAACCTGGAATTTCCTGAATGTGTGAAACTTGTGGGTTGTTTCTTCCTGAACTCAGCCACTGCACACTTTGGCATTCATAGGAGGCAGAAGGTACCAGTGGGAAGGGTGACAGCCTGGTCTTCATGACATGTCTCCAGCTCGTTACTGCTCTGGTCCCCTCTGCCCTTCAGCTCCTTCTAAACAGAAAGCAGCAGCTGTGTGAGAGGTAAATGCTTCTGCTACCTCAAGGGAGAGCTGCAGCCTCAGCCCAGACACGGCATGATGTGCTAAAACAGCTTTAAAAGATGCCTGCTGTGCCATGTCTTAGTGGGAATTGCACCACTGTTGTGAGGGGTCATCCAGCTGCATTTCCCTTGCCTTATCAGACATCACTATGCATCCCTGGGAGCAGGGGGAGGAGGAGAGCCCAGGGATTGTTGTGTCATCCAGCATAGGTATGCTGCTTCCTAGAGGTTTGAGGCACAGTAAAAATCCTGCCTAAATATAATTTAAGAGACTTCCAGAAAAGTTTTCCAGTAGATGCAAAAGAAGGCAGAGAGAAATCTCTGGAGGAGCCAACTCCTGGCTCAGGCTACAGCCCTGCCACGGGTCCCAGCCTGCCCCCATCCCGGCGCACCTTTTTTGTTTTCTGGCTGGTGCCGCCAGCACACACACCTCTCTTTTCCAGCCACAGCGCCGCTTTCGAGGAAACAGCATGCCAGATCGGCTGGAGCCCTGGACTGCATTCTCCCCAGGAGCCGGGAAGGCAGCAGCTGTGGGCCAGTTCACGCTCAGCTCCGCAGACCCTGCTGCCTCCGTGCTCCTGTGCACCCACCCCCACCCCGTTCATCTTTGCTCTGGCCAAGACAGAGGGGCAGCAGCTGGCTCAGAGCAGGAAAACCGCGTGCGATTTAATGTGGCTTTATCAGCAATGCCGGGAATTACTTTTCTCCTCTTAACTCCTGTCAGCAGCACAGCCTGAAGCTCCCATCCCACCAGCCCTGCTCCAAGGGCAGAAGCCCTCCACACCAAAATAAACCCTGGGTTGCCTTTGGAAAGAGGATTTATATCTTGCTAGCCAAGAAATCCGGTCTCGCTCTTCCCCGCGCATCTCCCTGTCTGCCAGCTGTTTGTTCCCTGTCTGCATTTCCCGGCTGGCACGGGGGGAGCGGGGCCGGCTTTCCTTGGCAGGCAGCTGTGCGCAGATGCTGCGTGAGCTGCTCACACCGCACAGCTGGCGGGAGCAGGGGCAGCGCGGGAGGGGCGCAGCTAAAGCAGCGCCACCAGGGCTGTAAATAACGAAGGGCGTCGGGCAATTCATGCCTGGATGTAAGAACCTACCTGGGGCTCGTGTTACATCACTCTCTGCTCTATATGGAATTAATTTCTGGTCCAAATATGGAAATAAAGCTGTGCTACTCTGTGCTCTGTTGCTTTGTGGGTTTTTTCCAGAAGGAATAAGGCAAATTGTATTCGCTCCTCTGATTCAAGGAGGTGACACTCAGATGCATCACAGTCAATGGAGAGGATGTGAGATTCAAAGCGAATTTATCCAGATTTGCACTGCACAGCAGTATGTACAATGCGGGGTCCTGTGATATCCAAACCATGCTAAGAAAGAAAATGCACTTTTAGGATGCCCATAAAGGAGATGCATTCACCTGTGCTGGGTCTCAGGAAGCCACTCTGGAAAAAAACACTAAGAAGGCAATTCTCTAACACAGGGAGATCAGGTTTGGGAGCATCCCTGAGGGAATAGGACTTTATGGCCCAAAGGAAACCTAATGAGCCAGTGCATTTATCAGAATTCAGCTATAAGAAATCAATGCATAATAGGAGAGGCTATAATTTTGCAAAATGCTCATTCCTCAGCTTCGATCTCTGTGCAAACAAGTTGCTGGCAAGTCCTGGCAGCAGTGGAAGTGGGCAAAGTGTCACCACTCTCACATGCTTGGGCCACTCCCTGCTGCAGGCTGCTGCATGGCTCCTCTGGACATCCTCTTGGACATCCACATCCACAGCTTGGGTTTACAGTCCATCCTCTCACCTGAGAGCAAAGGCAGGTTTGCACAGGGGGGCCAGCAGCAACTCCTGGTGACTGAAACCCAGGCAGATGTCCCTCCCCCTGCTCCAGCTAGGAAGCATGTCCGTCCTGGCAGAGGGACAGAGCAGCCATCTGGGAGTGGTAATGCCTTAGATGTGTTGGCAGAGCCCCAGCTTTCATCTGTTGGAACCCAGAGCTCAGATGAAATTGTTTCTCTGTCCCTGCTTGGGGCAGCCATGCTGGCTCCAACCAGCAGCCCACTTTGACTCAACCAGGGCTGGGAGCAGACACCTACAAAGGAGTAACACCAGGACAAGTCACCTCCCTTCACGCTGCACCTGGTTTTAAAAAGGTCTACTATACTATGGAATCATAGAATTCTTCAGGTTCAAAAACACCTCTAAGATCATCAAGTTCAACTGCTAAAACAGGTGTAAGTGCTGCCTGGCTGCAGGGGCTGAGCTCAGAGTCTTACTTTGTGGGATGCTGTTCCATGCCTTAGCATGCATTCAGTTTTGGGTTCCTCACTACAGGGAAGACATAGAGGTGCTGGAGTGTGACCAGAGAAGGGCAACAAAGGGAACCCAAGTCCTAGGAGAAGCAGCTGGGAGGTTTTATCCTGGATAAGAGGAGGCCCAGGAGACCCTGAAAGGAGGGTGTAGCCTGGTGGGATTTGGTCTTTTCTCCCAGGCAATGAGGGACAGGACAGAGGAAATTACCTCAAGTTGCAGCAGGGGTTTAGACTGGATGTTAGGAGAAATTTCTTTGCTGAAAGGGTGGTCAGGCATTGGAATAGGCTGCTCAGGGAAGCGGTGGTATTATCATCCCTGGAAGGGTTCAAAAAGATGTAGATGTGGCACTCAGGGACACGGTTTAGCAGTGGGCTTTGTAGTGCTGATTAATGGTTGGATTTAATGATCTTAGAGATATCTTCCAGCCTTAACAATTCCATAGCTCTGTGATTCCATGTCTTTGCTGCCTTTCTCCAGAGCTCACTGCCCTTTCCTTAACTGCATGGCATGGGTCCCAGGCAGAGCACAATGTCAGGAAACAAGGATGGAGACAAACACCGTGGCAGTAACACCGCCAAGGTATTGCCCAGCATCACACCAGAAACACTCCCCACTCCCACGGATTTTGGATGTTACTTGCATGCCCCAGCCCTGAGCACCAGCAGTGCCCCTGGATATCCTGGGGCTCCTCCAGAGATGCCCAGGGGTGCCAAGCCTCAGTTCCTGGAGGCAAAGGAATATCGGCTGGAGGAGATGGAAGGGAGGCAGGGGCACAGCCTCAAGGATTAAGAAAGTGTTTCCAAAAATGAGCGGTAAGCGGTGTTTGTAGCTCCGTGGGGCAGCGGGCAGAGGCAGATGCTTGCGTCCCACATCCCGCATCCCACATCCCGCATCCCACATCCCGCATCCCGCATCCCGCATCCCACATCCTGCATCCCGCGCCTTGTCTCTCCAGCAGGAGGCTCTCCCGCCTCGCGAATCCGTTGCCCAGCCTCGGGCGGCCTACCCGCGCCTACCTTTATTTATTGAGCCAAATCAGTGACCATTTACCGTGTGAAACAAGTGAAAAGTCCCACTGTGGAGGGTTTCTCTGATCTCCCTGGAACGTTCCCCCTTGCGCGCTGCCCAGGGACCTCCCTCCGTGTCCATTGTACTGGAGGGGACGCACAGGAAGCCACCAAACCATCCCCTCCAGGCTTGGACGTGAGCGGGTACATATTCTGGAGCAGCGCAGCACCTACGGCATGGGCTGCAGGTCACTTAATTAAAAAGATGCAATTAGCCCTTGTCAGCCACTCGGTGAGATTCCCCGGGCCACCCAGGGTGTATTTGAAGGGAAGCCCAGGAAAGCTGTGTCTTGCCCAGTAGCCAGCAGATTTGCTGGAGGGGAGCAGAACTGCTACCCCGGGTCGTAGCCAGGGAAAACAAAGCAAAACCCAGCCAGGATACCTGGTGACAGTGGCTTCAGCAGGAACTGGGCAGCAGGAAAGGGACAAAAGAAGGACTGGAGACCAGCACTGCAGCCCCCACCACAGCCCGATCCCATGGGGGAAGGAAATGGCACATTTCATCTACACTTTGACTACAAGGTGTTGCTAAAGTAAATTGGTTAAACTTCTGTTTAAACTACTTAAAAGCAGGTCATTTTTGCATGGCTTGGGCTATGGATCAGACTGTGCAGGAACAGATATGAATTGCCAGAGTCATCCTGCATTGGGAATTGCACTCAGATGGGAGTGGAATTTTGAGGCAGGCAAAATCCCAAATTAGAGCATGATGCCCATTGTAGCACACTGGATCCCGTGTCCTATTTCAGCCCAACCATGAGAGGCCTCTGTCTGTACATGGACACCTTTACTGGACACAATTCCACCAGATCTAATTCAGTGCCATTCATCAGCTCAGCCATCACCCCTCCTCTCCAGGCTGTTTTGTGTTCCCGAGGTACAACAGAGGCTGGAGGTACAGCTTCAGGGTGTGAATTACTTCATCCCCCCAGCCCTGGAGTGCATTCATTCACTGGCAGAGAGGTGCTTGGCACCAGCTCCCTGCTGCCAGCAGCGCTGCCTGGGAGCAGGGGAGGTTATTCACACCCAGGCAGGCAGGAGATGAGTTTTGGTTTCAGCCTGGCTTGAGCGTGAGAGTCAGAAAATACCAAAGAGCAGGTGAGGAGAATTGCACAGAGGTGTGTTGGCTACAGTGCTGCTTTGATGAGGGTGGTGGCTTAAAATTAATTGTCCTAAAGGACAATAGAGCAGGGGATTTTCCTACAGAAAATTGACCCCGACTGACTTTCAGACGCTTTAAAAAGGATCATTAGTGTTAAGGAAAAGAAAAAAAAAACCAAACCACATCTCTCTTTGCTTTAGCAAAGTCTTCAATACAAGCAGATGCCCAAATTGCCCAGGTGCATGTGGGCAATGACCAGCTGGGGCTGTTCCTGCTTGAGCTGGGTGTGTGGGAGGGAGATGCTCTGCAGGCTGGAAGGTCCTGCCATTTGCAGTACCTCTGGGGGCTGCTGGTATGGACCCACTGAGCCTCTGAAAGGGGAGTACCTGCTTGCTTGTTTACCTTTTGCTTGTTTACCTTTTGCTTGCTGTGCTTCGGCTTTGCTCACCTTCTTTTTGATAGAAGAAAAAGATTCAGACCAATGCTGGGGCCCTGTTCTTCAGGGTGTTAAGGACTTGCCTGTGCTTTGACTGATAGGAAAAATGTACTTTTTCCCTGAAGCTGGTTGTCCCTTACTGGAGTCTGGCCAGCTGTCCTTGTCTCAGCTGGGATAGAGTCAATTTTATTCTAAGTACCTGGTCAATGCTGTGTTCTGGGTTTAATATGAGAATAGCATTGGTAACACACTGATGTGATGGCTGTTGCTCAGTTGTGCTTACCCTAAATAAAAGACTTTGCAGTATCCCATGCTCTGCCAATGAGGAGGTACACAGAAAGTTTGGAGGGAGTAGGGCCAGGATAGTGGAGCCAAACTGGTCAAAAGGGTGTTCCTTACCATAGAAAATCATCCCAGGATATAAACTGTGAGGAGTTACCCAGGAATGGGCCAACCACTCTTTGGGGATTGGATGAGTGTTGGTCAGTGGGTCGTGAGCAATTGTATCATGCATCAGCTGTTTTTCTTATTTTTTAAAATGTATTTTCATTATTATTTTAATTCGTTTCAGTCATTAACCTGTTCTTATCTCAACCCACAAAGGTTTAGGGGAAGGGGGTCTTACTTTTTTTAAACTTTTTTTTTTCCCCCTGATTCTGTTCCCCCACCCACTGGGAATGATGGGGAGTGAGCAAACAGTTGTGTGATACTTAATTGATAGGTGAGGCTAAGCCATGCCACCAGCTCATGGCCTAAAATGTTCCCTGAGTGCACCAGTGCATTGCTACACAGGACCCTTCACTTTCCTGGGGTTTGTTTTGCAATCCTTATTATTTAATAAAAGGCCATATTTCTTTTACACAATATAACTTCGGGTGGGGGATTCTCTTGAGTTTGGCTCCTTGTCAAGGTGAGGGGGGAGCATTACTCTGAGCTGGGGTCCTGCTTAGTATGGGCTTAGTTTGGTCAAATTGCTGACAGTGTCCAATGTACCAGCCAAGGGCATGGAAACAGGAATGGCTGGGGGGTGATGGTTATTTTCTGAGTGATGTACATGTGTTTTGCTGGCCACCAAGCTCCATCAGTGGCAAAGCAGCTTCATTCTGACCATAAGAATTTCTCTCTCTCCTCTGTTAAAAATGATAATTGTGTGCAGCAGTGAGATCATGTCCCTTGAGATGAAGCCTCACCAGCAAAGGAACAAGGCAAATCAATGGTGGAGTCTCACTCCTCAGGCACTGGAAATATTCATCAGAGCAATTCAGAAATGCATTTGACCCTCTCAGGGATGTGAAGTCTGACTCCACACAAGTGACACATTAAATACAAACTGCATGCAAAGCATAAATATGATTTTGACTTTCTAGCAGCAGAATTGTCAGCTCATTTTGGTTTGTCCTTGGTTGTAATGCCAGAAACTTTCATGGCTATTCTTGATGGTGTTGGGAAACATTATCTGTCTTGTTTATCCTCGAACTTGGATGGTAACAGGGATTGCTTCTGCCTTTTTGTTTGTAGTGCTTGCTGACAGCCAGCGAGCCAAAGGCTTTTCCTTTCCTTCTTTCTTTTATCTTTACTTTTAATACTTTACTGTAAATGCTGTCACCCCTGTTGCTTCTTTCTCACTACATTTGTTACTCCTTTTTAGAGGACTAGGACCCTCTGACACTGAACAGGGGGTACAGAAGCTGCAGGTATTGAGCTGCAGGACCTGATGGAGAGCTTGTATTAGTGTTTAAACCTCAAACAGAGTCCATGCTTCCATTTTTACTGTTCAGAATGAGGTGACACTGCTGACCTCTTTAAAAAATAACAAAAAAAGGAAAACCTTTTGAAAGCAACATTTTAAAATACTTATTTTTTTAATGAAGATTTTGGGGGTAAGCTGGTTGAAGGGAGGATTCAGTGTTGATCATGGTGGGTGGGTGTGTTAAGGAAGAGGTGTTTGAGTGAGTTTTTTGGGTTTTTTTAATGAAAACCATTGGAACTAGGAATTGATTGTCCTGGACTACAGCTATGAGCTGTGAGAGCACAAGCTGAGCAGGGCTGTGTGGGACTTTCTTGCGGGACTTTGGGACTTTCTTGCTGGAGGGATGCTGGTGGCCAAAGAAGACCAGCAGCTCAGGCTGGGGCAGCATCTCAGCAGGAGAGACCCCCCCAGGACAGGTTATTTCAAGATCAGTGAAGAATGAGGAGCAGGAGCCAGATCTGTGAGCTGCCTGCAGGCCTGCTGGGTACTTTTGTTTCCCACATACGTAGGACATGGTAATAGATGCTGTCCTCTACATTTCTAATCCTTTCTATGAGTTTTCAGCCTCCAGCCTAGTGGTCAGTCCCAGTTTGCTGTTCCAACCTCACAGGAATTATTCCTGACTCACACTCAGAGAGGCTGCAGTCAGGTCATCTATTCCTTGTGTAATGCTTATGTTTCCTTTATTGCTCACTTCTGCAGAAGCCTTGATGCTCAGGAGTATTTTCCCTCCTTCCCTGCCTTTTATCCATTACTGCTGTGTTTCCTTGTGTTTACCTGATTTTGGCTTGTCATGTGGCAAATCATCACACGAAAACAGCTGCAAACAAGATGTGCTTTGAAGAATTGCCCCTTAAAAATAGCTACAGTGATGCTACAGGATATTTGGAAAAACCTGATATATGTATGATACCTGACACGATGGAGTTCAGCTTGCAAAGCAGAAGCAAGGAGGAGGAAAGAAGGGGCAGGATGTGAGTGTGGCAGTGAGATGAGGTTGTTGCAGGAGAACTGACTGGGGAGGGAGAAGAGGCTGCTGAGTTATATGTCAGGAGCAGTGGCTTGGAGAGGGGAAGGTGCAGGAAGGCCAGGCAATGATGGCTCAGCCTGCAGTAGCACACCTCATGTGCTCATCTCAACAAGTGTTTGGCTTTGTGTATGCAAGGAACTCCAGGGTGATTCTGGGTGCATGTGTTCATGGAACAGATAAAGGAGCTTAGAAAATGTACATGAATGGCTGTAGCTTTATTGTGCCAGTGCTAGCAATCTCAGGAAGCTGCCCAGCTTGTTCCTTGTGCTGCACAGGAGTGGTGCCACTGGGCCCACAGTTGGTGCTGCTGATGCAACCACTGAAGCTGGAAGAGAAGTGCCAACTGCTCCATGCAGATCCTGAGGCCATGTGGAAAGGTTCATCTTCCTTCTGCTGTCCTGGCACAAGAGAAAACTCCCCCCACCAGTCAGGCCTACTGCTGCTGATGCACACATCTGGGAAACCAGATAAATATAAGGATCATCTAAACCAAGCCAACAGGGAGTGTCAGGTACTGTATGGGCCTCCCAGTGCCTTTTCCAGTCCCTTTTTCTTTTGCAGGGAGGAGTCTCTTGAAAGCATTTTAATTAGTCCATGAAGGATAAGGGCAGGAGTCCTCTCCGCAGTGTCCCTGTGAGGTACCCTGGCTACAATCTGGCAGCACATTTCTGGCCAAAGGCAGCCTTGCTGCTTTGCTGTATTTTGCAGAGCATTTTTTTCTTCTCTCCTTTTAATGCAAGTTCTTAGCTCTTCATATTCTGATCACACAGGAAGAGCTATTTTCTGCAGCAACAACTTTCTGTGCTGGCTGTGCTCAGGCAACTCTGGCCTGGTATTTGATTATCACAAAAAAAGGTGGTGAAAAAGACAGTTCTCTAGGACATATATGAATTATTTTGAAGTATGGGGCTTTTTGATTGGACATTTTTTTGCAGTTCATCTTGGGGAGCTGCCTTGGGCAGAGAAGCCATGGCTGCCTTCACAGCTGGCTCCTGGGATGGAGCTGGAAATCACACTGGGGTTCATGTTAGCTAGTGCTCTGTGTGTGCTTTGAGCACTTCTAGTCAGTCCAATATCCAATATCTCCTATAAGAAGCACCTAGAGAGTCATAAATACTGTAGGATACTAAGCACTTTCTACCCCCATTAAAGATGGATATGAAAATGGGTGTTTGTTTTGTAGAGGAAGCTTAAGGGATGTGTAAAATGCACAAACAGTCACGTAGTTATTTACTTCTGCCTGAGAGAAAGGCATGGAAGATGAGACCTAAAAGCAATGAAAGGAAATAACATCATGCAATATCCTATTGACCTGTGGGATTTTCTACTGCTGAAGATGATGGCGCCACAAGTAATGTTTGTAGTTGTACTAACTAGAATTAAAATTATTATAGGATGGAAACAAACCATGACAAAAACTCCTTGGGCTTAAAGCTTTCTGCTTCTCACTGGTTGGCTGATGGGGTCCAGGGGTTTCTGCCATTCCTGTATGTTACTGCAATCCCCAGTTATATGTGCTATGAGTGTTTTCTGTCTCACTCTGGAGCCACTGGTAACGTTTCCCTGGGCAGGCTGAGTGCCAGGTCCTTGGCTGACAGAAATCGATGCAGTGCTGCTGACTCTGGAAACCACCTGCCCCTGCCACGGGTTCAGCCAGCTCCCTCCCACCTCAGTACCAGTAGGGAGCTCACATATGAAATAAAATCAGAATATGTCTAGCTAAGAGGGAAAGAAATGAAGGAAAACCCTGCTTCTGCTAGGGGGATAAACAGCCTGGCATCCCAAAGCAAGGGACCAAGGTGCTGAGACTTGGATAGCACAAGGTAGCAGGGAAGGTGTAGTGGGATCAGTAGCACCATGATTATAAGTAAATGATTCATTTTCATTATGGTGTGTTACAGAGCTGTAGTGGAAAGCATTTTTCATAATTCCAAGCCCTAGTTAATACATGGCTGTAATCAGTAGCCCAGCAAACCCAGGTGACACAGAATCTGTGTGAGAGCTGAGGGATAGGTGGTAGTAAGGATGCAGTTCAGCCTTTCCCTAAGCACCATTGCTATGTGCACTAGAACAGCCAACTTTGAAGATTCTGCTAAAATAGCTTTTATTTCTTCCTTTTTCAGGGTAAAGAGAGGGTCAGGTTCTTCAAAAGTTGGGGGGTGGGCTCCTGGCCTCACCACCCTCACAGAGCTTCCAAGGTACCCACATCCAGGCTGAGCACTGAAATGCCTTGCTGCTTTGAAGTTTGAAGTCATATGTAACAATTTAGATTATTTCTTTTCAGGATGCAGCAGTGTCTATTACACTTCAGGCCAAATATATTTTCTGCTATTAGAAAGAAAAAAAATTAAAAATAAAATCCAGTGACTGGAAGAACCAGGGAATTTTTTCATGGGAAGGTTTGACTACTTTAACTTGCATTAAAGCTGATCGATGAGGACTCAGGTTGCATCATCCTTCATGAGAGAAACCTGGCTCACAGAAATAGCTTCTTCTCCAGTGATATGCTGCTTCAACAGGCAGGTCTTGGAGACCACACAGGGATTTAAAAACAAGCCCCCAGAGTTATCTCACCAGCCTTCTGCAAAGTGACACATAACAGCTACTAATGAGAACAAGGCAGACCACAAAAGACTGATGCCTTTCTTCCTGCACCCCCATTTTCTTCCCCCAACCCCAATATCCATCTGTGCCCTTGGATCTTACCAAACTGTCATTAATCACATCTGTGGGTCTTCACAGTAACAAATGGTCAGGAGGCCAGGTGGGAGCTGAGACTTGTGCTACAGACTTTCACACAGGCAGGGAAACAGGCTTCAGTTAAATACTCATACGACTGGCTGCGGAAAAAAGCCCTAAAATGTGTCTTCTGGGTTTTCAGCTGCACATCTAGAAGCAGGCACTCATAAGGCTCTGTGTTTTTATCCACCAGCCCAAAAATGTGTTGGAAATATTCCTGTCAGAGTCAGGTAAGACAACTTCCCTTTCCGTTCCTAATATCCCCTTATGTTGCCATAATATCTTGTTTTCCATGTTTACTTGCTTTTCTAAAGAGAGCCCCAAAGGCAGGTGAACAAAATCCTTTGCCCATTTGACTCCCTTTCCCTCTCATGTGATGCTTCAGCACAGCTTTGAATGAGGCTCTGGTATCAGCCCACAGGGATTTCTGCCGGCTCCGTAGCGCAGTGTCTGAGTCATACTCTAAAAATAGCCAGGAAAATGTCAGCCCAGCCAAAGTCATCGGTTGATTAACGAGGAAGTTTCACAATTCTAGGTACATCCAGATATGCTCCTGATCTCAACTATGGAGCTGGGCTTTTTAAAAATAAATAAATATATAATAAATTTTATGGGTAGTGAGTTTAAAAAAACCCAAACTGTTAGAGGTAATGCAGAAACAGATTTCTTTATCCTCCCAGGAAAGTATAAAATTAGCAAAGGGCTAGAGGGACTGTCTGGCTGGAAATGTAGCGTGTCCCTTTTAGAAGAAGAATGAGAAATTATAAACTGGACAGGGCTAAAGATGAAGCAAATCTTTTGTCCTTGAGGACAATTGTGACTCTGGTCTGTGTGGAAGTAGGAATGGTCTGGGGACAACCATAAGCCAGGGACATGGCGGAGGACCAGCCACGGAGCCTGTGCCGGAGCCTGTGCCCAGCTGTGGGAGCTTGTCAGGCAGAGGAGTGTGGGAAGCCCCTTGCCAGGAGGAGTCTCACTTGCCCAAATGGACAGACCTGCTTTACCAGAACTGATGCAGCTAAAATTTCCCTCCAGCACCAGTTGTGCAGTGTCTTCCAATGTAACAGATGAGCAGCTGATCTCTGAGCTGTGGTTAGGCAGGGGAGCTGGAACAGAGGTGCTGATGAAGGCAGGGGAGAATACCCCAGTGCCAGAAACATCTGTCTGCTGCACGTGCTGAGGCTGTACCTGAAAGAGCATCTGGCAACAACACCATCAAGAATCTTGAAAAATAAATAAAATGAATCTTATTTCTCTAAAAGCCAGTGTGGTGCCAGAGCAGGCTGAACCACTGCAGCAGCAGCTTGTGGTGGCCACATGTCCCTTGGGCCAGGCACACCAAATGGTTTGTGGTCCAAGGGCGGCAGAGGCAGATCTGAAATACCTCATCTGGAGAAACAAGGGAATGAATTGACAGTGAGCAGATTGGGCACTGGTGCCTGACAGCTACTGCCAGATAATGCTTTGCTGGCAGAGTTACCTGTTCCCATTAATTAATTCTGGAAAAGTCTTTGCTCCTTGTTTCTGATTTCTTACGTGGGACTCAGCTGAAGGCTGCTACCCATATGGGCAAGGGGAGAAGAAAAGGCATACTCAGATGTGTCCAAGCTGTTAGAAACATCAAGGACAAGGGTAAGCATGCCAACATCCTGTCCAGTAAATTAGTCTGCTTTGTGTGCCAGGCAGGGAGCATTGCTTTGCTGCAGCTTTGGCAGTCCCTTCACATCCCCTTGTGAGCTCCTCACCAGTGCCCAGAATACTGGGAGTCAGGACCAAAACAACAGAAGTATGGATGAGCACACTGCCCCTGCACACAGTCCTTAACTCATCCATTCAAGTAAATAAGCTTTTCTATACATGTTTTCAGGTAGTGTGTATGTCAAGCTACATGAAAAGATGTCTTGCTAGCAGCTAAACAAAGTTGCCATTAATGACAAGGAAGAGAGGAGGAAAGCTTTTAGCCTGATATTTCTGAGGTGCTCTCCTTTAAAAGAGGAAGGAAATGTGACTCTTTGACAAACCTCATCATGCCTGATGTAGCACAGCAGGATTCTCTCTGCAGGTACATCCTCCAAATAGCTTTTCCACCTCAAAAGTAATCACCTTCTCCCTGCACATCACAGCTCTGGTGGGCATGAAAGTGAAATCACATTAAAAAACAGCGCTGGAGTGGGGTCCCCTTGTGAGAGGTCCTGATGCCTCCATGGGCATGCATGTGCCTCTGCATCCAGCTGAGCAGATACTCATGGGGATGCTGTGACATCCCTGGCATCATTCCCTGTGCTCATGCTTTAAAGACTGACCCATGGTATTGCCTGAGTCAGTGGGCGAGAGGGCTGGGGGGCACCCATCAGAAGAGGGGTCGCATTGACACACAGTGGCGCTGCAGGGGTGTCCTGACTGATGGCTGATGTCTCTGTAGGAACAGGTTCTCTGCCCCCACACAGGTTCTTGTTTTCCTTCTGAGCTCACTGCCTCACTTGTTTGAAATTTAAGGTAACTGACGCATGGAGGAGTTACCTTCTTGTCAGCTTGCTGAGCCTCACAGATGAGCGAGCACTGCCTCCAAGGCTGATACTCAGCTGCNAATGGGATGATGTAATTTTATCAGTCGTGCAGTGACACTCAATGGCCCATTAACAGAAGATATTTCCTGGAGGGAGGATGGGCCCTGGAAGAGATAAGGCAAACTGCCCCACCTGGTTTTAACAGGTGGTAATAGACTACACATCTCTTGCATTTGCAACCTAAGGCAGCATGCAGAACAGTCAGAATGTGCAACATGCTCTCCTGGATCCCTCCTTTGCCAGGCAAAGGTTTCCATTTCTCGCAGAGGAAGGATAACTCCTCTCCAAATGTACCTCCCTCACTTTGCAGTGAAAAAAGCTTTATGTGCCTCAGTGAGAAAAGAGGGCATAGCTTGGTTGGCCCTGTCTTCGGGCATCCCTGGTTCACAGTGCCATAGAAAGGTATATTTTTATGCTGAGTGGAGTGTCCCCCCTTTTCCAGCTCCTACCCAGGCCTACTGGAGATTGAAGGTGCTGAGAATCTCCAGGTGCTACAGAAGATTGAAGAGAGCTGAGAGAACAGTGATGTGCTTCACAAAGAGGATGTACAGGCAGGGTGGGCAGATTGCTTAATGCACTCTGAAATCCTGATTCAAAGGAGCAAGGGCAAGGCTGTGGATCAAGCAGCACAGCAAAGCCCATAGAAGTGATCTGGCTGCTGTTTGAACTAATGTAATTGTTAAAAAGAGGTTTAAACATTCAAAGGGATGAAGTGTTTCAATTTTTCTCTGATGCTGCTTACCACTGAAATATATGCTATGAGAAAGAAAATATTTCTGCCAAGTGACTTGTAAATAAGAATTCTTTCATGAGCTTTAGTACATGCATTTTTATAAGCTGGTTAAATGCAAATTAGCAATAATGTTTCCATGATTTGTCAGTCCTTCCTCTTGCAATGAGGACAATGGAGGTGCAGCAGATAATGGGGAGTGCAGCAGTTTATCTGTGCTAGGAGAGGCCTCTTCCTTCTCAATAATCAGAGTAATTTTTCATGCCATGTTGGTGTTGTAATATGCTCCCACCATCCATCAGTGCTCCACTGCACAGTAGCCCCATCTGTCATCCCTCATAAATAAGTTTGAAAGATGTAATTTGTTAAGTGGGAAGTGCAGCTTTATTGAATAAATATTTTAGGGCCACAGACAATAGAGCAGAGTGAGGCATGAATGAAAATCTCCCCCATGAAAATATCCTACAGCTATTTTATATTATTCTGGCCATTACCAGACCACCGCCTTCCATGTGAACATGTGGGTAAACACCTGGAAACAAAAATGTGGGCACGCCTGGTTACAAAGGCCATTAGTAGAAAGGGAGACTGTCCATATTGGCACATGTGGACACAATCAAATACAGATCATGGTAGTCCAGAGACACATCTGAAATACCCCAGCATAAATTTGATTTCCACCAGTTGGAAGCCAGTGGCTTCTTCCCCATGGTGTCACTGTTTTCACTCTGGTCTGAGGTCTACTGATTGGTAATCAAAGGAAAATCCCCAAACCTTGAAATTATTCCTGCTCCCATGTTCATGAACTAAGATGCAGCTGCTAAAGTATCATTTGAGAATAGTTGTAATAGCAATAATTTTTAATTTTGTCCTTCTTCAAAACACAGGTCTACACATGAAAATCAACTTAGGTCATGAGAGTTGTGGGTTTATACTACAATATTTGTAACTGAAGGATTCCTTGGAGCATAATTCTATTCTGGGAGGAAAAAAGTAGTCACTCAATCCAGATCAATGTAATTCACTTTCAGACCTAAGCTTGAAGAAGTTGAATTTGTTCTTAAATGTGTCTGAGGAGTTATTTTTGGATGATTACACAGGTTATCCATTACATTGGAGTTTCGTTCTTTGAATAGATTACCAGATTCCACTGATTTATTTTTTCCCCTACCTTTTTTCTCCTCTTCCTCCTTCTCGAATTACTTTGATACTCTGCTGCTAAAAAGCAGGCAGGAAATGCTGAGAGATTGACCTAGAGCTGGCAGCCAGCCTATGAAAACCTCACCAGCTCAGAACAATGTTTCCTTAGCACTGCTTTTTTCTGCTTTCTGGAACTAGTACTGGCACTTTATTATCAAGATGATCAGAAGGTAAATGCCTCTCTGCAAATTGTCTAGGTTGGGGTTTTATTTGGTTTTTAACAGAAATGTGGTGGAAGCAGGTGTGTAACTCGTTTGCAAATTATCCACCTGTGACTGGGCCTCCTGTTTTTTGTATATGTTAAATGTCATGGACTGACTACACCATCTCAATATCCTGATGATGGTCTGCAGAGAAATGCTCTCTAGAGGTCCTTCTGCATTAGAAAGGCATTATTTCTTCATTTTGATCCAAGCAAGACACAACTCTAAGTTTAAATGGAACTTACTTTGTTGATAATCCTCTGTTACAGAGGATGATTACCGAGGGTGGCTCTGATTCAGGGATCCCTTCAGTGTTGTTCTCACCCCAGGTTGTGTTTGATATCTGAAGATGTCAGAAGTTTCCTTTGTATTTCTGGGGAGGCTGAGGACTCTCACAGATTTGAACAGAGGGTGTTAGATACTTTTGCAGGCATAATCAGAGGTTGGGGTCTAAAGCTTAGAGCCAACTGTTGAAGATTTGACTCAATATGCATTTTCAACTACATGATCTTTTTTTGCAGAAACAATCAACGAATCATAGAATTGTTCGGTGTACCAGTTTCAAAGCAGATCAGTGGGAGATTCCAAGTCAGAACTGCAATTTAGTAGGAAAATTAAAATAAAGGCAATAGGACATAAACACTGGTCTTAACTGACAGCGTCAGAACACGACCTGACACCCTGTTGGTCAGGGTGGTGGTAGCAATCTGATTAAATGGAGGCTACAGTCCTGTTGGAGTGATGGATGTGATTCTGTCAAAGCCGTGATCCTGTAGAAAATCTGCTCCTTCTCTGGAGGTCCAGTGGTGGGTATCGAGCTCTTATCCTCTGGGAATGCAGTGCGTAGTGCTGCCTGTGATGTTCCAAGTCTCAGCTTATATCCAGGAAGGAATGCTTGGTTCCTCTCCTCAGGCGGAGCATTTCACACTGGGATGATGTAGTTCTGAGTCATGCTGGGAGACCCTGATGGCCTCATAGCCAAGATAGCAACCAGAGGGAGTTATCACGGCTGACACATGGAGAAGATAAAGAACATTGCCCCTCTATCTAAACAGTTTACATAGATGGTGATAGAATACATACTTTTGGTTACATCTTACATTGTAACCTAAGACATTTGGGTTGGTAGGGACCTCTGGACGTCATGTAGTCCAACCCCCCTGCCAAGGCAGGGTCACCCACAGCAGGTTATACAGGAATGTGTCCAGGGGGGTTTGGAAGTTCTGAGGAGAGGGAGATTCCACAACCTCCCTGGGCAGCCTGTTTCAGTGTTCTGCCACTCTCATGTTGAGGTGGAACTTGCTGTGTTTTAGTTTATGGCCATTGCTTCTGGTCCTCTCACTGGGCATCACTGAAGAGCCTGGCACCATCCACTTGGCACCTGCCTTTGAGACATTTATATACACCAGAAATCAATTAGAATGAAAACAAAACACTATAAAAATGCAGATAGGCATGAAGGCCTGTGACTGCTTTGCTGAAACATGCAAGCAACAGCTGGGCTTTCTCTTACCCAATATAATAGAATTGTGGAATGGTTGGTGTTGAAACAGACCTTAAGGATCACCTAGCTCTAATATCTGGGTTTGTGTTTGTGTGAGATTGTCTTCATCTCTACAGCAATTTCTTTCTGTATCAAGAGCTTGCTTCCTTCCCCCTCCTTGCTTTTTTTAGGAAAGAAAAAAAAAATCAGTCTGATCCAGACACACATGACTTTCCAATCTCTGAAAAGCTCTGTGTCTCTTCTTGCCTTGAGAGTAATTCATCTTTTCAGAGCAAGCCACAAATGAAATAAGTCAGGAAGCTGTGCAGAGAATGAGAAGTATTTCTAGCTGCTTTTCTCTCAGATGTCAACAAATTGATTTCTGAGATTTTCCCATTTTTTTATATATATATATATATATACACACACACACACACACATGCATTTTGAAATATATTAGGGCTAGGGATTATTTTATGTAAAATTGAACCAATCTTTTCTGAAGTTGTTGTACCAAACATTTCCACCTAAACTTTCCTGATTAATTGCCTTGAATTTCCACAACTTTTTTTCATGGCCAATGAAATATCACTTCCATGCATAGATAGGCTGCCAGAAAAGCTGAATTCTGAGATATAAAATAGCTATTTCTCCTAAATTACTTGTAAAATGTTAGAGATTGAATGCTTAAGCCTCCATCCCACACCACAAAATATGCAACGACACAGACTTTGGTCTTTATGTAAAAGCCATCTCTGTTTCTACAGGAAAAAACCCCAAAGTGCAAGATTTTATGGTCATCATTTTCAATCTTAATTTTGTCTGCAGTTGCTGAGTTGTAAAGAGCTATGAGCTGTGGACTTTTGAGATAGCTGCTGCCCATGAATGCTTCTGAATGGGGAAGAAAAAACCCACAGGTCATCAAGTTTTTCTTTGGCATTTGACAGCCTCTAGAAGGGGACAAACCAAAGTCATTAGTATGGGTTTACAAAGCTGTTGATAATGCATGTGCATACAATATAATAATGTATCGTAAATTAATTCTACAGAGAAACAAATGAAGTTTATCCCTGGGGAACCTTTAGAACAGTACTGAGAATCATTTCAGAGCTTCCAACTGGTAAAAATATTCACTTGTTAAAAGACTGGCTGTTGTTAACAGAAAATTTCAGTGTTTTGTACCTAAACTTGTTTCAACCCTGGAATCAGTTTAAGATGCCCTACAAGTTACTTAGAAAGGAGTTCGGGGTTTTTTTTTGTATGTTGCTATGTTTACAGACTGCTCTGCATAATTCATAGCTGATATTTTATGGAATAATGTTGTACTTTCAAAAATATGCTTAACTACCCAGCACAGCTAAAGACTAAGTAATGCCTCTGTTGCCCTATCTGTTGTGAAACAATTTCATAGTTAGTCATACCTAGAAAAACTAATGAAAGTGCTGAAAGTGGTTTCCTGTTGTGGTTATAAGCCACTAACAACTCTGCTTCTGGATGCTGCACAGAAAAAGAACCCCCACAAAGCAGCTTTTTTGTATTTTAGTGTAGCATATAATACTACTTGAAATGTGCATTTCCTGACAAATTATTTTGAAAGATTCACTCAATACATCCTACTCTTTTCTTTTTAGGACAAAATAGAGATTTCAAGAATAATTAATTTCAGTAAGGCAGTCATGGTGTGCAACACTGATATACTTACTAGCTGTAAGATAATGACTTTTCTCCATGAATGTATTAAGTAAATTCTTCCACTTTCAATCATAGGTACAGGCATATTTTATTCCCCTTCTGATTCATCATTGCTGTCATCTTTCTTTCATTCTGTCATCTTTGGTTTTTTAGCTGTTTTTTCCTTCCAAAGGTAGTTTTGACCCTTCTGATATGAAACTCTTTCTGGAATGGTTCCTTTAATTCTGTGTTGTTCTAGTGTCTCATCACCATATTCAGTCATACTTAAACCCTCACCCAAGCTTTTTTCCTTTCTGTCCTGGGGTGATTTTATGATGATTAGTTTATTCCCTGATCATCTGCCTTATGCCTAAAAATGGTTGTTGTAGCTTTTAGGTGGATCCGGGGGGAGGGGGAAGCCTTAGGGTTCTTCAGTGGGCTTTTCCAAAGCCTCACTTGCCCAGGCATCCAGCGTGGTGTGCGGTCTGTGGGGTTTTTTTGTTTGTTTTTGGTTTTTTTTAATTTTTGCTTGGCTAGCTTGGTTTTTTTGTTAGCCTGGGCAAGAAGGTTTTTTTTATCCCTTCCCTGGCCTTGGAGAGGCTGCAGTAGTAATCCTTTGGTGAATTTTCAGAGTGAACTGGACAGTTTGGTTTTGGTCTGAGATCAGAGACCAGCGGGAAAGGCGGGGGGTTGCTCCGTTTCAGCCCCATGTCCCAGAAAACGCTGAGTTTGTGAGAGGAAGCCCAAAGCCCACCTGCTTCACCTGCTGTGAAGGGGGGACTGACGCCAGAGATTCACTGAGTTCACATCTGTTTGCCCAAACTGCTGCTGGGATCTACTGAGGAGTTTTATTATTCATTTTGTTCCCCTGAAAACCTGTGTTATGAATGGATAATGTGATGATTGGCTCCCACAATGAAGAGATGAATATTGTGTGTATGTTAAGAGCAGTTTTGTTGACATATGGTTATATTGTTGTAGTTTGGTGTTTGGACATCCTCTGTTCTCCCCATAGTCCCCTTTCCCCCCTGTATTGTTGCCACCGGACAGCCTGGGTTGTCTGGGACATGTAGAGAGAAGGCGTGTACCTGTGCCCCTACAAAGTTTGTTCCTGGGGAGGCGTGGCATGACAACACCTGCCCTCCAGTGTGACAAACACTGGGGAGCCTCTCCGGGCCATGTTTGGGAGTCGGGCTGCCACTGCCCAACTCCCACCATTTCTTTGCCACTGCTCCAGGTTTTTGCTACACTGTAACTCACACGCCCTGCCCTGCCTAGATGCCCCGCGATTCCAGCTACAGCTGTGGACTTTCTGCTACATCTCATCTACCACTCTGGGCTTTTTCCTTTTCCCAGCCATTCCCGCTTGCTGCTTCCAAGGTTCCTGCTACAGCTCCCTTTGGTATCCAGAGGGGGCACCAGGATCAGCTGTGCCTGTGAGTTTGTAAAGGAAGCACCTTATCCATCCCTTTCTGCCGCCGGAGCCGCCATGTCCATGTGGAGAGGCGGCTGAGCTCGCGCCACAGCGCCCCCTGCAGGCGCGGGGGAATCATCGCACCCGCCCTGCCCGGCCGGGAGCCACCAGCGCCCCTGCCGGCCGTGACCGGAACTGCAGCGCAGGGGAAAGTGCCCGGCAGCCGAGAGAAGGCCGCGGGTGGGGTTCTGCTGCTGCTCCGCTCCCTGTGCTGCTGCTGCTGGGGCTGCTGGCTTGCCTTGCTATACCTACTAGTAAAGAACTGCTATTTCTTTTCCCATAACTTTGCCTGAAAGCCCCATAATTTCGAAGTTATAATAATTTGGAGGGAAGGAGGTCATATTTTTTATTCAAAGGGAGGTTCCCACCTTCCTTGGCGGACACCTGTCTTTCAAATAAAGACACTGCACCAATTGCGTCCCACCACGTGGTAAACCACTGTTGTTTTCTTTTCTTTCCCTGGTATTTTGGGTTTTTGTTCTGGTGTGTGTGTGTGCTTGTGGGGGGGAAGATCTGACAGTTCAATATCTAGCATTTATTTGCCTTTTACTGTGCCATGTGTGCACTCTGTTGGTGAAAAATTGTTGGGTTTTTTTTTCACTTTCATCCACTACTATTCATTTCTTATTGGAGAAAAGGCATTGTGGGAACCCTTGTTTTTAGAAGAAACACTCATTCCAGAGTGGTTTTTCTCCTAAACTTCTCTCTAAACCGAGACACTTTCCCACTATTATTGAATGACTCCTTCAATTTCTACATTATTTATGCTCTCCAGGTCACATTTGTTTTGCTGCTTTTCACGGGTTGGTTTGTTTTTCCTCCAGTGAATAGCATGTCTCTTATCCTTTTCTCTGTAATGGGCAGATGATTATGGTACTCAAGCTGGGCTGATGCTAAGCAGCAGTATTAATGGAAAGAAGACTTTCTCTGTGAAGTGATCTCTCTTCTGAAGCTATTCATGAGTTTTTGGTGGTTTGTATTTTGGAGCTTTTTTCTTACCTTGAAATTGTGCAGTGAAAGTAGACAACTTCATTCTGCTGTGGTGGAGCAAGTCTGACCCTGCTCACATCCCATCATGATGCAGACGAAGGAAAATAATGCAGCTGTAGAGAGGACAGTGGCACTCCTTTGATGCTGTGGGCCTGTGTAATCCTAGCCAAAGCAGTGAGATTTGCCTCCAACGGAAGCTGAAGGAGACAGCCAGAAAAAAAACACCCCTAACAAAACAAAGTTGCTCGGAGGAGTTCAGAGGAGATGTGTCCTTGTGCTAGTGCCTTGCTTTCTGCTCATCACCTGCACTTGCCAGGGTCTGGCAAGGTTGATTGCATACACCTTGGTATGAATTGCCAGCCTGTTTTTGTTGACTGAATTCTCCTGTGATGCAAAAAAGCAGATAGCAAGGCACTGAAAGAATCTGCCAACATTAAAACACTGTGATAATTTGATGTGCTGCCTCAATCCTTTAATTTCTTCCCTTTTGTTCTTCTCCACCCCTTCTTCCATATATTTCTATTAGTTGTCTCTTTTTCTGTCAGTTTCTATATTTACATATACTTTTATCTTCTTTTCCCTTCAACCTTAACCATTTCTTTCTGTGTTCTTCTTTCATTTCTCCCATCCCTTTCTTTCACTTTCATTTCACAGTAGCCAAGAATGGGTTGAAGAAATGATTCATCTTCCTCTCTTAGTCCTGGCACAGGTTACAGAATGGCTCCAAGGCACAGGTTTTTCTCTGAATTCTGATGCTAACAAGTGGTGACTTACCACCAGTAATAGCAAATACTTTGCATATTTGTATCTAGACAGGATACGAGCCTCCATCAGGAACATTTTTTTGGAGTGCTTTTGCTATTTCTGCATATGTGTATGAGTAGGTACCCCGGAGCTTTATACTAATATGTTTTGGTCCAGTGCCATAAATAAAGGAAAGCCTAGTTTTGCCTTAGAGCAGAACTGTGGGAAGACACTAGGACCTTTCTGGATGTCCGGAAAGCAGGCAGCTACTGAACTGAATTAACCTGGAGCTGTGCAGCTTACAGCCATTTAGGCTATGCTAGGTCTAGCTCCAGCTCCAAACAGCCCTTCTATCAAAGGCTGGCTGTGTGATGGTAAGAAGACTGGTGGAGAAGCTGTCTGAACATCCAGACTGCCACTGTTGCCAGTAAAAGTAGGCATTTTGTGTGGAGACAGAAAGACTGATCCCAGAATCGTAGCAGCTGCTTGGTGGGCAGCCAGGAAGAGTGGGATGGAGAGAGAGCAGCAGCTCACAGCCTGCCAAAGAGATGGTTTTGTTTGCTTGTTAAAATTTTGTGATTTACTGTGGCTTAATTAACAAAGAAACCCAAAGGAAGACAAACAGCCAGTAGCTATGGTCGTGTTGGTCGTGCAACCACTGGGCTGCATCAGCAGGACTTCTCCATCATCAGAAACAGTAGCAGGATCTGGTTTTTCCTGAGGAGACAGAACAAGGTAGGAAAGACTAAAACTGTGCTGATTATAAGCAGAACAAAATGATAGATATGTTTTGGGGATGGTATATTATCCCACATAAGTTTGGGGGGGGGGTTGTTTTGTTTTGTTTTGTTTGTGCCTGGGGTGGTCGCTTTGGCACTGTGACCGTGCTTGCTGGCTTGTTTCTCCAGTGCTCTGCTGTTCGGAAGCCCAGAGTCAGTGCGTGCTGCACCAGCACCTGTGAACACCCTCATTCCCCGCCAGAGGCTGCTCCCTTCTGCACAGGCTGGACCCTGTGACAAACACTGGGGAGCCTCTCCCGGCCANGCTGGGGCTGCTGGCTTGCCTTGTGATATCTACTCTGGTAAAGAACTGTTATTCCTTTTTCCCTATCTTCATCTGAAAGCCCCATAACTTCAAAGTTATAATAATTTGGAGGGAAGGGGGCCATATTTTCTATTCCAAGGGAGGCTTCTTCCTTCTTTAGCAGACACCTGTCTTGCAAATCAAGACACAGATATTAATGTTTTAATTTGATTTTACCGTAAAATAAGAGTTTTAATTTACTTTAGATGTACCTCATTTACAACAGTAGCATACATAGCTCAGAAATCTCTCAACTCTTTCCTTTTTTCTTATATCTGCACCTTGACTTTCCTGTTTGTCTCAGTTTTCAGAAACCTCTAAAACTACAAGTTTCTCCAAAGTGTTGCAATTCAGGACTGTTGGAAATTCCTCCGTGGCAGTGTGACCACAGAAGGTCTGATATTTTTGTTTGAAAATATAATTGGCAAATGATTCACTGCATACTGCCTGTCACACTTTAGTATTGGCAAATGATTCTTATACATTGTCTATAAATAAATGCAAATGCATAAATAAAATGTATATCTGTAATTTACAAAAGTTCACGTTATGCAAATTAAAAAGTAACACTGAAGTAATTTATTAAAATTTTCATAAGCTCAAAATCCTTACCACAAAGGTTGTTTGTGGGTGTCTACACCCCTTCAAGTGTAATGTCTAAAATTATAGTTTAAATCAATACATAAGGTTGTACCGATAGCTTCGTGTGCAGTGGCAAACAGGATGGGAGTTCAGCTGGGAGTATATCTATAAAGTATACTAGGTTTCTGAAAGGTTTAGGAACAGATTTGAGAAAATGCAGTATAAAACACAGGTATGATCCTCTCTGGTACAGCAGATTTCATTTGTATGGTGTTCGAAAGTCCTTCTCTAACACAAATTTCCATCCCTAAAATTAGAAATAAAGCTCTTCATGTAGCCATACTTCTTCCTGACTATTGATTTCTAACATACCTCTGATACATTGATCTCTAAACTAAAAAATGTAGCAGGTTTTTAGAACAAAAACTACTTTAAAATGTCTGATGTGTTGTCCAAAACACAGCCCCATACTATCTGGTATGAAGAAAATTAACTTCACCCCAGCTGAAAACAACACACGTTTAACAGAGGTTTCTGTTGTGGAACAGATCCACTTTTACATACCTTTTCTGCTACATCAAGGTAAGTAAGCATTGTAGAGTAAAAAGATGTCAGAATTCCTATAAGACATTTAACAAAATGACACAAATCCCTAGAAATGCTGTTATCAAGACCATCTTGGATGTAACAGTCCATGTGAACTGCAAATCAAATGAAAAGCAAAGTAAAATATTAATTGTATTGGAAACTCTTGGCGTAGCCCATGTTGTAGTTCGATTGCTACTGAAGCTGTAATCCCATTGCCATAGCTCTGCATGTGCATGACTTGTTGGCTGTGCCTTTCTCAACAGATTTCTGATATTTTCCATGACTGCTCTCGGTGGTTGTTTTTAAGCCAAGAGGAAAATTTCACAAAATTCCACTTGGTTTTTGACCTCTACACCACTTGGAATATCCACCTGAAAAGATCCAAAATATAATTTTCTGTAGAAAAGTAGTGCCTATACATGTAGTCAGCTGCAAAATCTGATTTATTGTAGATAGATTTTCCTAGGTAGTGGGATGGAAGGGAAATGGTTACAAATGACTGATGAATCATTTGTAAATATTCCTGAGGGGAATATTCCTTATTCTTACCAGTACCTACTGGTCCCTTATTCCCTCTCCAAATTCTTCCCGTACAGTTCCCTTGGGACAGGTAGCACAGAGCAGCTCCTTCCATAGGAGCCACAACACAATCACAAGCAAATATAAAGTAATTGCCCAGAGCCCACAGCAGAAATTTCCTCCAAGGGGATATGAAGCTGTTGTTGTACTCTGAAGTTTACCACTAATTTTGCATTTTTATGTTCAAACAGCCAACTTCTGTATTTTTCTGAAACTTGCACAATGATATGTGCTGGTACTCAGCCAGGAGCTGTGCAGAAATTTCATCCACGGTGTTGGTTTCTACATTCTTTTGGGTAGACACACTACTGTAATACCAAAATAAACTACCACTCTCTTCTGCTTACAGGGAGAACAGGGGGTTGGAAAAAAGTAAAGAGGATTCTAATGAAGAAATACCAAATTTTGCGGCTTGGACTCCAGAGGTGAGAATGATCAGATTTAACAAAAAGGCTGAGGGGTGAATTGTTACTAATATCACCCTCTTTAATATCCACCAGGTCATGGCAATGTCCCCCTGTAGTGACATCTGCAACTCTACGTAGCTCAGGAGCCAACCAGCACTCACTTGAAGCAATATACCTGTGACCAAGCATTTGCTGACTAATTTTCCCTCAGCTACCTGACTGGAAGGAGGAAGATTAATCCCAGACATTGAATGGAGATGGGATAGGCCTGAACTTCAAGCCAATGCAGGGAGGGGGCAGTTGAGGTTTTTTGTTTGTTTTGAGCATAAGCAGAGTAGGCCTTCCATGCTGCTTCACAAAATTGATTCATACCTTTTCCTTTCCTCTGATAATCAAAGATTTTTTATCTCCCTCCACCTAAATATTCTTTTGCAAACTTCTGAAGAAACTGCAGATTTACTAAGGGTCCAGTAGATATCACAGTGGGTACCACCTCATCCCAAAGTTACAGATGTGCATTTCAAAGCCTCCTATGTCCACACCTTTTTGCTGAATCCTGAAATGTGTAAGGGGTTTTTTATCTAAAAAGCCAATAATAATAACAATAAAAACTTGCATTCTTTCTTCTTTTAGGTTTCAGAGAGCTCATGTATTAGGTTTATATAGCAGGGTGGTTTCAGTGAGAAGCTGCCAGAAGCTTTCCCTATGTCTGATGGAGGCAATGCTAGCCAGCTCTAACATGGATCTGCTGCTGGCCAAAGTAAAGCCCAACAGCAATGGTGGCAGCACCTCTGGAATAAGAGGTTTAACATGGGGAAAAATCCTCAACTGCACAATTGCAGCTAGAGAGAAGAGTGAGTGAAACAACACTCTGGGCACCGAGGTCAGTGAAGAAGGAGAGGGAGGAGGAGGAACCAGGTCAGTGTTCTTTTACATGGCTTGTTCAGAAAATTAGCAGAAACCAATTCATCTACTTGGGTTTTTGCAAGGCTATGTGAAACTACTGCAATGGCAATCCTCATCTAAATTAGACCAAGTACAATGACATTATTTGTGGGGGATTTTAGTGTATTCCACTGCAAATGAGGCAGTACTTTCAAAAGAATTCAGCTCTTCGTATTTCAGTATCTTAACTAATCTTGGTGCTGTCATATTATTTTCAATAAGCAGGCAAGTAAGTGGTAAAGTTTGTTACCCATCATTTACATGTCAAACCAAGCATATTTTATCAGCATTTCAGCAACCATCTAGTTCCTTCATGAACATGTAACAGAAGTTTTTAAGTGTCAATTCAGATACCAGCTGCCACATAATAATTTTTAAAGTATTTAATCACAGAAAGAAACATCGAATAGGAATCTAGCTTCACTGATTGCACTGGAGTTGCATTACGTGTTTCTAATAATTTGTAAGCAAGTAGAAAACATCTCAGACACTTAAAATAAACTGGGTAAAATGAAAAAAAAAACAAACAGCAGAATAACTTGTGAAATACTTAAGGTAATGATTATTCAACTACACCCCATTTGTCCCAACAAATAACTGCAAGTTAACTCTGTAAATCCTTTCATACACAAATGTTTAAATGGACAGACCAGTATCTTGGCTTTTACTTGTTTTAGCAGGTAGGTTTATTCCTCATTTTTCATGGAGTGTTGCTTCTCTAAATTATTTCACATCAGATGTGCACTCTATTTTAGGATAACACAGATAACAAAACCAGTGTATAGAAAAGCAAGGAACATCATCAGAGGGTAAACAAAATTTATTCTGAATTTAAGGACAAACAAACCAAACCACTTTATGAATGGGCAATGTTAATTAAGTCTTATGACACATATCAAAGTATTTAAATTCAGGTACTTTGCATAAGTAATTAATGAAGGGATTCTGGGGCGATTACTGAGTAATAATACTGTTAAAGCCAAATTAAGTCCAGTATTTCTCTGTTGTCCAACATAACTTACATTGTTCCTCAAGAAATCTGTAATTTCCAACAGGTTAAAACAGTTAATTACATGAGCATGTAATGAAACCATCAAAATCTTTGAAAGAAACTTCATTCCTTGCCAGTATTTGTCTTTAAACATTCTCACTCATGTCATGCCAAAGAAACTGCCAAGGAAGCTGTTGGCTGAACTGGTTTGGTGACTTCTCATCTGCCTAGTTGCTGGTGGCTTCAGAAGGTGCCAAAAGGAAGGTGCAAGATGGATTTGGATCACTGAATTTCAGAAAAAGGGCCAATTCTGCTGTTACCTCTTTTTTTTTTTTTTCCTTGCATTGCACTGAAACATGGTAATTGTGCCTTTTTAGGGCACTGTTACATTAAAATATCAGCTGCCATCAAATGTTTGTTGGCTTTCTATTTATGCTAGTAACATTGGCTCAGCTGTGTGTAGTCTCCTAAGGCACATTCAAAGAGCTGTTTTTCTTCTCAGCTTTATCATTGTAAGCTTTGTTATCACAGGAAATTTAATAACTTCTTTGGAGTTTTCATTCTTAAACCTTTTCTATTTTCATTCCACTGGAATATAGCAGACGTTGGAACTCATACATTTATCTGTATAGTGATGCAGTTTCCACATTTAAAAACAAGCAGCTCTATTAATTAGCTAATTAGACTTAACTAACTATGGACTGGTTAGTCTATCACTGAACTTTGTTACAATAACAGAATAATTAATCTGGCACAGTGTTAACAAACACTTCCTGGCTGAGAATATAATTGTTCTTGCACAGTCTTGTGGAAGTAGGTCCTGTCAAACAAAGCTTGCTTCTATTTTGGCAGGGTGAAAGCTTTGGTCAATAGAAATAGTAGGGTTGGTATCATATGTCTGAATTTTGCCAAAGAAATTTTAATTGTAATGACACATTGTATATAAAATTAACCTCATCACAACATCTGGGTGTAAAACCAACCCACAGAGATATTGGAGAATAAGGGGATAATAGTGTGTGGGAAAGCTGGCAGGAGTCCCTGCATAATTTTAATATTCTACGTGATCAATTCTGTGCTAAAGAAACTTTATGACAATTTTTCTGAATGACATAAGGATTGACAAGATAAATAGTGACGTAAGGTCACTGCTATATCAGGACTAGGGTCACTCTTCTATAGCCTAGTGCTTATGTCCACAAACCAGACATAAGGCAAAGGGTGTCAGTTATAACCAAGATAGGGACCGCTGCTTTGGAAAGCTTTTCTGAATGAGGATTTTGGATAAAATGCTCAATGCATTCCCAGTACAGTGCTGGGTCAAAAAAAAAATATATTGATTCAGACATAATGTCTCCAAACTAGCAAAGACTGCTTCTGTGAAAACAAAACCAAAACTGGTAAAGCACTGTTAAAATACAAAGTCCACCTCTGCCACCTACATTCCAGATATTATCAGAGCTCACAGAATGGTATAGACATGAAGGAGAGCTGGAAATTGTGAGTCTTATCCAGCACACCTCAGGAAGCAGGGTAGCCCACAAAAAGATGTGTGGGCTGTGGACAGGGACCTGCCTTACCCATGGAGAACCTGGAACACCAACAGGGCTTTACACAGAGTAAAGGGGTCAATATGAGACTTAAGGGGAATGAAATATAGGGAAACACTTTTTACCAACAGGTAACAAGTTGTCCATTTGTCATGAAAGAACAGCAGAACTTCACAGAAAAAAGAAGCCTAAGAAAGCTGTCATTCACAATAAGAGAAAAAGTGGTAAGTGGCATACTGAAGAACAGCTGTCATAATCATAGAAAATTTTTTTAAAAAGTGCATATCGGTATATGAAACTGTTTTATTTAACCTTCCTTGGAAAGGTAGATTCCTCATCCAGACTGAAAGCTTGCAATCAGTTTTCTCCTGAATATATACACCTGTTTTTCCAACCTAAGTGTGCATTTCTCAAAGATAATATTTTAAAATTTTGATATTTTAACTTTGCTCCTGGTCAACTGAATGGCTGTCTTGAACCACTAGCAAATGCTAGCTGGCTGTGTCAAAAGAAGAGATGCATTGTAAGAAGGTCTTCTGGGGAATAAATTACAACATGTCTGCTTTATTTCATCTTTTTCCTGCTTAGGTAATGTTAATATCCATTGGTATGATGATATTACACAGAATGATTGTCCTTCTAGAAGCATGTTTATTTTCTTCCCTGGGAGGTTTATAATATGTTATATGAAATAACTCCTCAGTTTGTATTGATATCTGCTCCTGATTTCTTTATTTTTCAAAAATGAATGACATACATTATAATTTTAAATGTAGTGGCACAGATAACTTTACACAGCCCCATTCAGTGTTAAAACCACACTGAGGTTCCAACTTCGTACATTTTTTTCAATAAAATATTATAAAACATGCAGGAGCAAATATTCTTTTATGCCCATTTCAGATTTTTCTAAATCTCGATTATAATTCAAGGGACTGACCAGAAGTTCATGATTTTGTTCCTATCATGGTTTGAGATTGGCCAAATGCCAGGCATCCATGAAAGCCACTCATTCACCCTCCCCTGCCACAACTGGAGAGAGGAGAGAAAAAAATTTAATGATGGGGTCATGAGCTAAGGGAGAAAACACTGCAAGGGTAAAACAGGCTCAACTTAGAGGTACAAAGTGAATTTTTACTAACAGAGTCAGAGGAGTAAAATAAGCCCTTAAAAAACCATCTTTTTTCCCCAACCCCTCCCTCCTTCCCACCAACAGCACAGGGGGACAGGGAGGTGGAGGTTTTGATCAGTTCATCACCGGATTTGTTCTTCCACTGCTCTGGGAAAGAGTGAAGAGGCTCTTCTGCGTTTCCATTCAAGGTGCAGCTGCCCTCTTCGATGATGAAGATGAACATTTT
This sequence comes from Ploceus nigricollis, assembly GCA_013399945.1. NCBI lineage: Eukaryota > Metazoa > Chordata > Aves > Passeriformes > Ploceidae > Ploceus > Ploceus nigricollis. The sequence continues at coordinate 514,779 of VXBC01009842.1, read as the reverse complement.
CCATGGTGCAGTGAAACTGAGAGCACAACTGGCCATTTCTAAGTGTATATCAGTCACCTCCCCCTCCTGAACTCTTTACCTACCCAGTAACAACCACATGACTGTGACCTCAGATGAAGACTCATTTCTCCCAGGACCGTGTGTCTGTCTTCACATGATGGACACTGGCTACCACCTCCATGCCAGCACCAGTTGATGAAAGGCTGGACTCTGCTATAAAGTACAGCCTGCATGAGCAGTTTGTGCCCAAAGCACGGCTTTATGTTGTCTTTGGGGCTTAATTTAGCCTTATCAACAACTTTAATAAAACAAAGATACATATCTGATTGGAAAGTAACCATTTTATACCTAAAGGGAGGTCAGTGTGTCCAGTCCTTTCCTGACAACGTGGAAACCAAATAGCATTCAGAGCTACAAGGGTAGAAAATGTGTTATCTATACACACCAGTGTTCCCTTTGAGTATGCTTTATTCTAGGGCTCTTCAGGGCCTCAAAAATTACCCCCAACTTTAGCAGTAGGTACAAGGCGGTCTTCAGCAGCAGAGGTGAACTTCAAACATAGTGTGGGGCATGGCAGAAAACAGGTACAGAAACGGGGCTGTGGCAAGAGGTCAGTGTCACCTCCTCTGGTGGATGGCTTCCTTCTGGTTGAGACCAGAGCCTGCTCTTCCTTTTGACATCCAATTTCACAAAATTCTCTGAACCACGTGATGAGAAGGCCAAATCTTTCAAGGCAGGCAGTTAAAAGGGGAATCTTAGAATGGTTTGGGTCGGACAGCACCTTAAAGATCACCTCATTTCAACCTCCTGCCATGGGCAGGAACACCTCCCACTAGACCAGCACCAACCCAACTTGGCCTTGAACGCTTTAAGGGATGAGATAGCCACAGCTTCTCCGGGCACCCTGTGCCCACTGTCCATTGCCTCTCCACCCTCCTACTGAAGAATTTCTTCCTGGTATCTAATCTACACCTACCCTCTTGCAGTTTGAAGCCATCACTCTTTGTCCTATCAAGAAGTCCCTCTCCGGCTCTCTTGCAGCCCGTTCAGCTACTGAAAGGTGCTATAAGGTCTCCACGAGCCTTCTCTTCTTCAGGATGAGCAACCAGAACTCTCTCAGACTGTCTGCAGAGGAGGCTGGGGACCCCAGAGCTGAATGCAGCACTTCAGAACAGAGGGGCAGCATGCCCTTCCTCATCTGCTGCCCACGGTGCTTTGGAGGCACCCAGGACACGTTTGGCTTTCTGGGGGGCGAGCACGCCTAGCCGGCTCGGGTTCACCTTGTGGTCTCCCGGCACCCCGAGTCCTCCCGGGCAGGGCGGCTCTCGGTGCGCGGCTCTTGCCCGCAGCGTCCCCGCGGAGCGATGCCGGGCGCGGCCCCGCCGCGGGTGTGCCCGTGCCCAGGTGCGGGGGCGCGGAG
>VXBC01009842.1:462045-513281 GCA_013399945.1 Ploceus nigricollis | reverse complement strand
GGGCGCGGGGTCCCTCAGGGGCCGGGGCGCGGCTGCAGCGGCGCTCCCCGATCCTGCCGCCCGCCCGAGCTCGGGCGCGCGGAATGCGCCAAGATTCCCACGCGGATTTACGCGCTGGAGCCTTGTGTGGGAGCCCACCGGTGACCGGTGGCTCCGTACATCAGGGCGTGACTTGCCCCAGGTTCTGGGAGAATTTTCTTGCCGAACCTTTAGCACGCGTTCCGTAAAGTAAGACAAGGTTGCAATTCAGAAATTTACGAAGAGAAGGGATTTGCTTCGGCTTGTCCGTATTTTCCAGATGTCCTTGTGAAGTATGTTGCCCGAATGCTTTGTTTCCGACTGCTGGCAGCTGGAGACGCTTTTGTAGAGGTTTGGATCATACTCATCTAGATCTTAATAATACTGTGCATATACGTCCATCGAGGTCTTCCATCCTTTCTTAGGCAACGTTTATGTATTTATATGAGATTGGAGATACAGAACCCAATGGTGTTTCCACTGGTACTTCTTGAATTGGTACAGAATAATCAAGCTATTCTCCTGAAATCTGTGCCTTCTTCTTTATGCACTTCCATGATTATTAGTACTTTAGGCTAAGCAAAATAAACATATGGACTGCATCTGTGTTTGGTTCAAGGTCCTGTACATGTTTACTGTGAGATTAAGTGTTTCTTCAGACCTTCAGTGCTCTATGGACTTGTAAACAGTTCATAATCTAAACTAAGACACTGCTTTGAAGTGTGTTTTCATGTAGACTGCTGAGATCTTCAGTCAGTGTTGTGTGTTGATAAACTACCTTATTCCTGTGTGGGAAATGACCAGCAGCCACTCCACATTGGCTGTAGATTTCTAAATTTGTTTTACAATCTTTTGAGGTGTGGACAGGATTGATAAATCCATAAAAAACGTTTTGCCTCAAAAGTTCACCCCTGCTCTTCTTACTGAAAAATTTTTCTCTGGCTCTCCTTTCATGGATTATCCCCTGACCTCTCAAGGTCTGAAAAGACATTCTTCTACCTTTCTGACTTTGTTATCTTTGAATTAGAGATGGTTTGAGATAGCAATCAATTTTCCAGTCATTTCTCAGTTATTGGGGAAGCAGGTTGGGAGTTTGGGGTTCTGTTCTTCAACCTGTTTGCACAGTGCATGCATACCTAAGTCTTCTTGCAGCTGTATGTAATAGTCTGATGGGTGATGCCACTTTACAGATGGAGAAAACACTTTTGGAAGATTTTGTCCTTGTATGGAAGTAGGATTCATAAATGTGTGCTCCTTTTTTTTTTTTTTTTTTTCATGGAAGCCAGAATAAGCCTGCAGCATTTGCTGGAAGTTCAGAATAGAGAAGTAGTTATTTGTTTCTGAGTTACCCCCTTGCCTTTTGGAATTTAAACATTGTGCGCTGTATCCATTATTTTAGTATGTGAATGAAGTCTGTATAGTCTATATATGAGTATTTAGAAGGTGAAATTCTCCACATATTTTGAAATCTGCTGTCAATGTAGCTCTTACTAGTGCCTGTGCTTTGCCTGGAATGGCAGCTGCTGTAGCATTGAGGTAGTAACAACAAGACCATTGCCAGGGGTTTTGTTTGTTTGTACAGAAAAGAGCTGGTAAAAAGTTACAGCTTTTTTCAGTATGTTGCCAAAACCATAACTAATCAAACCCCTGTAACTAACTAATTTATTAGAGTTGGCAGTATTTAAAGGAACGTATGGGAACTTATCAGACCACGTGCTAAGATGGCAAGGCTTTATGAGACAGTGGCAACAAAAGGTGGGAGAGGAAGGGAGGGAGGGATAGATGTAGTCTCCAAGCCAGTCCCAACGCGACAGGCACAGTAATAAGTGTAACTTAGGTTTATTTTTATTTCAGGGAAATGCTGGAATTTTCTGCTGGTTCTTTTAACAGCTATGGTCTGCCAGTTGAGGGACGAGGAAGGTGGAGAAAGCCAGTGGATTGTTCTTGGTGGGAAAGACTGGTTAAAAGCAAGGTATTGAGGGAACTAGCTGATCCTGAGTTAAAGAATAAATCTGCTGACATGGTAAACAGGATGCATAATTTGTAGTAATTATAGCATTTAGGATGACCCTTTGGAAGCTCCCTAGATGATACTGATCTTGTGACAAAGGTGGAGGTTACCTAGTCAAAAGTAAACAGGGAAAAAAAGAACTTTTGGTGTGGTGGGTTGGGGTTTTTTTCTCCTTGATTACCCTTTCTGTAGTGACATAATGCTGAAATTTGCTCAGATATAATCTAACAAGTTAGCCACCCATGAATATGGTATAAAATTTGGCCTGGTTGTTCTGTGGGAAACTAACTTATATGTCCTTGAAGTTGACTAGAAATACTGTGTACAAGATTTTTAACTGTGCTAGGGAATGATCTCAATTCATATTTGCAAGAGAGGATGTAAATACAGCTGTCTTTTTTTTTTTTTTGTGATCTAACTTTTGCTGACTTATACTCCCTCATTATTGACTCTTGAAGTCATTTGTCTTGAATTGTAGAATGAGAATTGACTTTCAAATTGATGAGACTGTGGGTATGATGACATTAGATGGCTTCACCACGTAACGTAAGCAGTGGCTAGACAATAAGGAGCATTGATTCTCTGGCACTGCCCTCGCATCTAGGTTTACCATGAAACTGTCATCACCAAACTGATCAGGGTTGTGTAATGCCCTTCTCTCCATCTCTAAGCATGACAAACTTCTTTTGGCATGTCTCAGTCTAAAGCTAAGTATTTTATGGAGCCTTGGAGGTAGGTACAAGTACTTCTTGTTGGCTTTATGTTGGAGCAGAAGAACAGTACTCAAGTTATCTGTTCTCCTGGATCCACTCTGAGTGCCTCAAGGCTTTGCAGGAAAAGGAGTATCAGTCACTTTGGGGGAAGGGGTGAAAAATCTGGTTTTCTCCTCTTGGCCTTGGTTTATGTAGCAGTTGAACAGAGAAACCCTTATTTAAATACTTGTTTGGACATTGGAGGCATTTTCTCTGCTATATTGTATTGTAACAAGTTAGGAGAATGATGATGATCTTTTAATGAGTTAGGGCAGTGCTGATTAGCGAGTCCATAGATGTAATCTCTGCTAACAAGGTATATTAGATCAGTGGTTTACTTCAGAGATATAGCTTTTCTAATAAGCAGTGTGGATCCATTTTTATACTGAATTAGGGTCTGGACTCATTTAAGTTATTGTGTCAATGTCATTACTAGTCACATCAGTGGGGCTTTTCTTCCTAAGCATGCCTTAATTGAAGGGTTGTTTGGATTTTATTTTCCTTTTTAACAAGAAGAAAATAGAAAAGATTTTAAATTGGATTTTAAATGGGATTTTCATGGCTGTTCTGCAAACTCAGATTATCTTGCATCACTGCATTAATCTTCCAGGACAAGACCAAAAAATGTACTTTTCTGCTTTAAAACTATTTGATGGTTGATGAGCTTTCTCTGTAATTAAATTGTTTCATGCCTTGGATATAATGCCATGCCTATATTATGCTTCTGCGTGACCCTTGGTCAGGTGTTTCATTTTCCTTTTGTTCACCAATATGGAAAAAAGTATTTTCTTTCCTAATATTCTTCTTGCTTCCCTGGGCAGCCTGCTAGTTTGGTCTGTATGAAATAATTCCTTCTCCAGAGGAATGTGGTGTATTTATTTCCACAGCAGCCTGCATCAGCTATAGCAGAGGCATTTGGACAGAACATGAACCCAGATCTCTACCATCATTTGGGCAGTGTGCCCTGCATGACAGTATTACTTTTATGGATGTAAAGATCTTGAACATGTCGTAAACTTTATAAACAACTAAAAGGTCGTGTTATTAAGTGTGTCTTGCATTCAGATGCAACAAATAGGTTTAAAAATGCCTCTTAACTGCTTTCTGCTATACTGTGATAATGTTTGCCAAACCCTTCTACTTCAAGACATTATAGTAAAGAATTATTGTACCTCGTAATGGATGGCAGAGCAATGTATTCACTTGGAGCTTACAGGAAGAGAGACTGAGGCTGTGGTACAGTTAGCTGCTGGCTGCTGTGCTCCTTTTGCCTGTGTACATTTGTGTGTGTGAAGTAGAGATGAAATTCTAAGTAACTTTGTTTAAAATGTTATTGTGAGATCTCTGAATCCCAAGGGAAATAAGTTGTTCTTAGCAAGAAATGTTTTTAGAAGTGAATTATTTTGCAAATAGGGTATATGTACTTACAACTGGGACAGTGCCTGTGTGAGAGATGCAGTAGGAGTTGTAAGTCCATGCCATGTTGCCAAGAATGATTCAAATGTTTAAGCAGAAGAGAGCAGATGGAGATGTGCTGACTTCTGATGATAAAAGGATCTGATGAAATACTACTTCTCCCCAGATATTTTTGCAAAAGGAGTTGTCATTTAATTTCCACATTGGAAAGGCAAAAAGGAGAGGTTCTGAGCTCAGCTGGCTGATGTGACATATCAACATCAGATCTAATATAATTTTTAATACTGTGACAGTGTTCTAAATTGAAAAGCTATTCTGCAGCCTTGCTGGACAACACAATTAGTATTTCACATTTGGAGCTAAGATTCTGTCTTGCTCGCAGCCTCTCAGTTCAGAGAACTGAGGAAGAGATTACTTGAAAACCTGTTTATGCCTAAGATTTAGAAAAGCTTTTGGCCACTTGATCATCTGCCTGAACAAAGTATGGTCCGTGTTTTAACAAACTTGACACTTTTTGCCTGTGTTGACTCAAGTAGTTGGGATTTTGCGTGTCAGACTTGAGTACAAAGCATGTGCTTTCTGATACTTGAAATAGTATTTATCAAAATGGATGCGATTAGCAAATGGATAGGGGTGGGCAGCCTATCCATCAGCTTTCCATGATTGTTGTGGCACCCAGAGTGGAAGCTGATCTCTTCTGCTCTGCTTGCATTTGTCAGTACACCAAATCTATTCTGATGCTCTGAGCTGCTCTTTAGGATCTGTTGTGGGTGTGTTTACTTCTCCACACCAGTGCATTTCCACTTCAAGAAACATGCAGATGTCTAGGGCTGAATTGGTTCCCCAGACTGACTCACAGTCTTTCTGCTGAATTCCCAGATGCTTTTCCCAGTTCCTTACTTCCTGCCTAATGTTTCTCTGCATCTCCAGCTCTTCTGTTGGCTCTAGAGACAACATCTCCAGTGCCTGAGATGTTGCTTGGTGTAGCTTTGCTTCTCTACTATTTCTTGGTCAAAGATTTTCCTTGAATGATACTTTATCTCCTACACTGTGAGTAGTGTGGCCTATCCAGGCTGCTGAGCTGAGCTGCCTTTTGCCATTTTTGCCCTTGAAATAAATGTTACTGTTTGGCACGTGGAATTCCAGGGTGGCCTGCTCTTTCTCATGAGATCTCTGTTTGTAGGAAACCCTGTTGGAAAAGTTGCACAGGATCACAAAATAGTAAGGAATCAGTCTAGGCCACTTACTAATTTTCTGCGTTGTACCAGAGTTCGTATTGCTTGCAGGGTTTTTGTTGTTGTTCTATGGTACCACACTGAAAGGTGTAGAAGAAGTTGCACTTCTTGACATCAGTTTCCTTATTTCCATCACTCCACTGTCCAGTTATGCATCCTTGTAAGAATGTATCATATTTCACAGAGGTTTGGGCCCCTGATAGTTTCAATGAGATTCCTGCAGAACTTAAAATGGTTCCACAAAGTATGTTAGCATATACTCAAATGTCTTTGGAACTTAATTTGAATGTATATTCTCATGCATTATTTCTTCTTGTAAATATTTCGTATAGGCAGAATCTCCTTGTTTTTATCCTTCACAGTATCACACTTCATATGGCTTTTCCAGAGACAGGAGTTGTCTCTGCCACTGATTTTGCTAAAGTATGATGATAGAATGTATATAAAGAGCTGTGAGCATTTGACTGAAATCTTACTTTTCTTTATCTCAATGACCACTAATCATACTTCTGTTCTCCAATCAATGTTGATATTCAGAAATTACATTTGCATTTTGACTTTAAACCTGGTGCTTAGGTGATCTTAGGTTCTAGAGGACTTCTTCCAAATCTTTCCATTTGTTTTCTTTCCAAACAAAAGGTTGTATTTTCTATGCTGGATTTGTGATTATTTTTTTCCTGAAGTTTCCAGATGGGGTGTTTGGATTTCTGCTGCAGCAGTAATCTTGGTTGCAGCTAGTACATTTTTAATGTTTTGGATTTTACTCTTCTTTCCTCATAATCTGTCTTGTTCTTCCCCTCTGTTTTTTCCAGTATTTTATCAGCCAGAGTTATTGGGATCTTCTGTTCAGCGTTGTTCATTTCCCCGGTAAAGTGCCTCCTCTGATAGCTTATTGAAGTATGATCTATCTGCAGGTATTCAATCAGAACTGTGAAAATTTAAATTCTCTTTTTCTGAAGCTATTGCTTCTTTTCAGATTTAACTTGTATTTCAGCATGCTTCAGGACTGATCCTTCTGAGTTCAAGGTGAATTTACTGTACCCCCTTCAGTCCTCAAACTAGATTCAGTTTACAATAATTTTTCTTAGGTTAGCAGTAGTGATGTTTGGAGGTTTTTTCCTGTTTTGTTGGGTTTTGTTGGTGTTTTTTTTCCTTAATTTGCTCATACTTTCCTTGATTTGCTCTTTCATCTTATACAAGTTTATCTGAATCTTATGTTGGTACAGATACAGATGTAAATTTTCCTGTTGGATGAAATCTATTAAATTTGCTTATGCTACTCTGACAGAATGAGATACTTAAAAATAATTAGTTATGAGTGAAGTTCAGTGACTCCTCTGCTGTTTTGGTCTGCGATACTTGATTATGCTTTTCCTAAGTTTTTTTTACAAATTTATGAGTAATTGTTTATATCACACCTAGAAGGCATTGGATAACTACGTCTATATTTTTCTCACTGTTTCTCCATAATTTCATATAGTCTGGTGTGATTGATATGTAGTATAAAATTTATTTTTTTCAGTAGTGTGAGATAAGTTCTTTGGGATTTTGTCTAAATATCAGTTTTCTCTGTGTTGTAAGCCTTTACATACTTGTAACTGTGGCATGTCCTGTCAATGCTCATCTCTTTCTGTGAGCTTCAGCTTAGCAGAAGTTACAAAAAGTTGAAAAGGCTGAAAATCTAAACCCAACCAGATTTAGTTTCAAGTTAAGACACAGATTTTTTTACAGGTTTGGTCATGAGTTGTTTGGACACCTTAACAAGTACAGATGATCCCTTTTAAATTAACATATTTGGAAGATAAGCTGATTCAATCACAATTGCTAAACTGGAAGGGTGGATGAAAGCTTTATTGTTTCTTTCTGCTTTATCCCTTGGTAATCAAGCCAGATATCACATTAGCCCTTCCCAAGCTTTTTCTTTAAATATTAGTTGTTAGTTTTTCAGTCTTCTCTCATTTGTGTTCATCAGCTTGAAGACAGAGAAAGTAACTACTGGATTTGCTGCTTTTCTTACTAAATGTCAGTAGAGTGACAATTCTTCCTCAGAATCAGTTTCACTGAACATGTTTGAAAACTCCTGTGCAAATAAAAGGGTGGCTGGACAAATCTGTGGTCTATAGAACTGTGTTGGCAGGAGGAGACAGCAGCAAAGGCAGACATTGGGGAAAACTTAACCAATCCTGTTAATCTCATTCTTAATTATTTAAGAAATACATGTAATTATTAATTTATTATTTAATTAAAGAATATTAATGGTTGTAAGTCCAGAGGAAGAATTTGGTTTTCTTGATACTACATTAGATGCCCATATAAGCCACATGGGAAGACAGTTAGAAAATAAGTCTTTAGAGGTGGTTTAACCTTCATTTATGTGAATGAACATCTATTAAAAAAGTGTAGCCCTTCATGAAGTTTTAAGGGCAGTGTTCACAATGAAGAGCTTATATTCTTGCTTTTGTGGGTATTATTGCCAGTATTGGAAGTTTAAGACTCAATTTTTGTGCGGTGTATAATAATATTTTCAATTTATATAGGCTTTCCTGTGAAATTAAATCAAGTAGCATTGACCCTCCCTTTTAAAAGGATTTGTCCATAGTATTACCCATGGAGTTCAGGTTGTTGCTCTAGGTTGAGTTTTGACAAACAAGTAATGGGATGATCTCATCCTGTAATAACAAATGAGAGAGCTAATCACATAAATTGCCTAAAGAAAGAATGGAAGAGTGAGGATTCATTATCCTTATGATGAAAAACAATACCTAGTGCTGTATGCTTTAGTTATGTGTTGTTAGGAGTTCTTGTTTTTATAGCTCAGGAAGCAACACTTGAACTTTAGGAAGAGTTTATTCATTGTCTGTTAAATCAATATACAACTGAATGCTCAGGGTGTAAATATGATTTAAATCAACCCTATTGACTGAAGCTTTCTTAAAGATCAGCTGACATCTACAATCTAAATAGGTTCCATGGGTGTTTCAGGTTTATGACCAGAGCTCATTATGTGTCCATCTTGCTTCAGTGGAAAGAGGAGTCATCAGCGTGCTTTAAATACTGAGGACCTTTTAAGCAGTATGTTTTTGATTCAGTGTTGGAATGTCACAGTGCCTGTTTTGAGAAGTTCTTGCTTGTGACACATGTGACATTCCAAGTTTTCCTGGTTGTGGTGTTGGGCTCCTACACAAATAGGCTGCTGACATCCATGAGACTGTTTGAGTGATAGCTCATGAGCTTGACTCCAAGAGTCACAGTCTGACCTGTATTATATCTCAGCTCTTTTGCAGGGTATTATTTTGTATTTACTGTTTATGCTAAAAACATGTGTGCTCTTTGTTTAGACACTTTTAGATAAAAATCTTCAAACAAAAGGTGTTTTGAGGTATGGATTCATGCCGACCTGGAAGGAGGATGAGACAGGGCAGGGTTCTTCTCCCAAGAGCCATGTGAATAACATGTGTTTGCACTCTGGCAGACTGGGGGAAGGGAGGGCACAGCAGTCAGTGGCACCAACTGCAGGGTGACGTCCTTCAGCTCGAGGCAAGGTGTGACACAAGTTGCCTGTGTCACTGAAGAATGGATGTGTCACAGGTCCCTGGTGTGTGTTGAAAGCACCTCTACTCTGAGGTTAGAAATGATTATGAATCATCACTGTCTGTTACCATCCCAAGCTTTTTAGTGCTTGCTGTGCAACAAAGCTATGGCTGCTGGTAGTTCTTAAGCTTTGAAGTGTCGTTATTTATTATAATTCATTGGCTTCAGTGTTTTAATAAGGTGCACTAGAGGTAATATATAATCCAGATCCTCAGTCTTGAATATGTAATCCAATTTACTTTGAACAGGTAAAACACAAAAGCTCTCAAATATAATACTGCTGTGAGGGGACTGTAGAAGGGTGATAAAGACTGCTCAGTCTTTATGTTTTTAAATGAAAACATGGCTTTCTGTGGAAAAGGGTTAGTGTTTGTCATAAGAAAATCCTTTGCTAATAAAGAGTCTCTTCATGTGTACAGTGCATAAACTTGCTTTTCCTTTAAAAACACCAGTAACTGATGTTTTACAAAGACACTTGCAAATTATTATGAAAGATAAAAGAAAGAAAAGAGAAATATTCCTGCAGCAAAGATCTGTGCCATGGATATCCAAATAGTCATAGATATTGTGACTTACAACAGGTGTTCAAGTCTATGTACTCTGAGATGTGCATGCTTAAAATGTACCAGGTTGATTCTACAGGTCATCACTTCATTTCATTACTGTTTGTGGGTAGTCTGGACTGTAAGTCATCTGGAATACTGGTCTCCAAGCAGCAAGGACTGCAGTGGTGCTTGGAAGAATCTCAGCTGTCTGAAGCTATTGGCTTAGTTTTCAAATGAAGATGACCTGTCTTTCTGAAAAATACCCTTTGGTGAGATAGGAGTAATTTGTGAAGGGGGTCTGTGTTATGGAGGAGGTCAGGCTTCATGTGGTCATAGTCCCTTCTAGCAGAAAAAACAGGTTGCAAATTGGTTGCTGCTGTAAGGATACAAGTAGAGCACATCATACATTAATTAATGAATAAAAACTACTAATCTGTATTTTCTGCAAGGGTTATAGGCTCCCCCTCCAGCTTATGACTAAATGTGAGCCACCACTGAATGTGGTCAGATAAGTAAAATGTAGTGTGATTTCTTCCTTCAGCACAAAGCGCATCGGGTAACTGAACCCCTTTTCCAGTAATTCCCTCTAGCGCATTCTATGTCCTTCCAGTAACATGATGCAAGAGCAATTGCCCAGGCCCTCAGCCAATTGTGGCTTTGTATTCCCTGGTTCCAGATATTACATATCATTATTTTTCCTCTGCTAATGCCTATGTTTTACAGAAAAGAAAGAGAATACTGATCGATCTTCTGGACCTTCGCTTTAGAATTCAAGTTTGCAAAAGAGGAACCTGACTTTATTAAATATCAAGCAAAGTGTTATGCCTCCCTTTTCCCCTCCTGCCCCATGTATAGGTATGGTTGCTCTAGAAATTTGGCATGTGTGTGTGATGGGACTGTTTGTACATTAATGGTTACTCATGCTCGAGTGCCTTCAGGACTGGGGCTCTCATCAATTAACCAGATGCTAATCCTACAAATTGTACCATGTGCTTTAAAGAAACCTTGTCTCGTGAAAACCTCTTGCTTCAACAAGGGCTTGCAGATTTAGTATTCTTATATTGGAAATTTCTCCCCTTATTTCATTATGCAATCCTGATGAAATAATGGGAAAAAATTTGCAATCAGTATAGTCATGTGATTTGATGCCTGGGTAAGTCACTGGCTCTTGCCCAAGGGCCAGTCTAATATAAGGAATATGATTCTTGGTTGCCTGTTCTGTTTCTATAGAAACTCAGTTACTTAATCATGTCTGAAAAGGTATTTGCTATATTAAGAATTCATGAACTAATGAACAGTATTAAAATTCTCTTAATTTTTTTTTAAATTTTCATTTTTACTTCATGTAGAAAATCCTCAAACAGATTATCAGTATGAGCTGCTGTGATTTCATTCTGGTTGCATCACATGTCTGCATTGCAAAAAAACCCAACCAAACAACAAATACCCAAACCCAAAACAACCAACACTGACCTAACAACACGAAAAGAACAGTTCATGAAGGAGAGCAAGCAGGCCCAGCTGCATGACTGCACAAGTTTTCATGTGATAAAAACACATGCTTTTTTTTAATATCACACATATCATCTGTCAAAACAGCTATTGCATGACACAAGTAAAATGTTACTGATAAACTGTCAGTTGCAGTTATCTTGGTAAGCTCGGATTTGAATTTCCCTGCGATGTTCTGGAATTCTGTCGGCTTTCTTCCTTTTACCTCACGACATTGTTATTTTTTCAGTTTGTTTACTGAAAAGCCCCTGAGCAACTCCTACTTACTGCACCATTGGAAAGTATTCTTTGTTTTCTTTTCCTTTCCTACCTTCCATCTGTTGTTTCAGTCAATGCTGGCTTCTCTCTTTTGTTGGTGTTTTTTTTTCATAATGCTCTTCACATTTCTTAAATACATTGCTCTGTCTTACAGTGTTTGGTGGCACAGGGGGATGTTCCTCCTCTGTCTACCATATCCAGGGGAGAAGAAAGTAGGATGGGAAGTTCCTTTGAACCTGATGTTGCTGTACAAGTCAGTAGGTTTGTTCTGACTTCCTGACCTTATCTGTATATCCCAGTTTTTACAGCGCTCCAAGAACTAGGGGCAGAATTGTTTGGCAGGACCACCCACATGCCAATGAATTTGGAAATACAGCAGGAGGAAAGAAACAAGCATGTTTTTAAAGAGTACAGGGAATGAACAGTATTTCTGTGTCTCAGAGAAGATTGCATTTGGCCAGCATACAACTTTATTTAGATATTACATCATGCCTATTGCATATTTATTACTGTCAGTAGTCATGTGAAGCTGAAAAGCAAAAAGAAAAGATTGCTGCTGTATTTGCAGTAAACCCAGATGATGAACAAAGTGTAGTGTCTGGCTTGGTCCCCACTTTAGTTGAGCAGTACTGGCAGCTTTTACATGTTTGAGGATTTTGCCCTTGGTTGATGTGACATGTGCTTTCTGGGCCAGGGCCATACTGCATTTGTGAAGCTCAGATGGAGAGAAAAAAAATAATTAAAGGTACATTTTAACCTACTTCATTCTCCCGAGTTTGAAAGGAGCCAGGGTGTATCTAGAAGGGCTGGTGGATAATTGTTCAGAGGAAGCTTGTCAGTAGTAATCAAAATGTGTGAGAGATGAGGGGCAACTAAAGCTAGTGAGACTAATACACATTGGGGTATTTTACATTCATATTTTGTGTTTGTATCCTATAATTGTCAGATAGCTTTGTAGCACACCTTACTAATGGCCTGATGTTGTGCCCAGACTTGTTTTTCATGTCTTGCATAATTCTTGGATTAAGAAGTGGTGCATGTTAATTCATTGAGCAGAAAGAGATTACAGTTGATCTGACCTGAGAAGATCTGTATAAAACAAAATACAAATAAAAGAGATAGAATGGGGGAAATACAAAATCACTGGTAGGTGAGGTATTTCTTAGTATCAGTTTCAGTTCACATTTGAGGGATCTACTGAGATGGAAAAAGGGTACTGCTTTTATATCTTTATGATGCACAGTACAAATCTGAAGGAACAGCAAGGGAAGCAGTATTGCATATACCAGTTATGGCAGAGAAAAATGAGGAACTAATAAAACTATGACAGTAAAAGATGAACACATGAGACTTGAAAGGAGAAGAGAACTTCTAACAGGAGAGTTTTAAAATGTTTTTTGGTGCATGCAGTTTATTTCAGCTGTTTGAAAAAGACCTCTAATTTCTACCCCAATAAATATTTTAACCAAAAAAAAATCACTGAAAGTTCATCCATTTGCTGTTTATATATTTCAAATTTTTTTTCCCAAACAATTTTCTGAGAACTTCAACATGAAAATTTAAATCTGACATCGCTACAGGGGAGATGAAAATTCTTTGTGGAGATGAAAAATGGGAAAACTTTTACATAGTTTAAAAATAAATAGGTCCTTCTTGCAGAGAGTTTGGGAGGGTAGGGTTTTGTTTTATGTGTAGTTTATTATAAAAATAGGATCTAGAATTTGTGGAAATATAGTTAGGAATTATTGGTAGCTTTTGGTATGTGACTGTTGATGGCTCTCTCAGTAGCAAAGAATTTTCAAAGCTACTTCTGGAAAACAGTATAGCTTTGTCTTTCCTCAGTATCCTTTCATCTGAAAAACAGCTTGACTCTTAAGGCATTTTGATCCTTCCTACCATAAATAATCAGACTGTTAAGTAGCACAATTATTTTTGCTGGAAGTCTTTAGTTTTACCTAGCTGACATTCAAGTTTTGAACCCTTATGGGATGTATTGTCTGGGGTTTCTTGTTGCTGTTGGAGGAGGGTTTGTACTTCGTAGATTTTTTACTGCTCAGGGTTCCAGCACTGTATGAAATACAGGAAAGAACTAAATAACTTTTAAACATGATTTTATAACACAACTACCTTCTGCTTTGCTTCAATTTGCCTGTCTTTATGCTAGCATTGATGTACACTAAAGAGCTGAAGTCTTGTTTAAGCTGAAGATGTTTCCCTGTTAAATCACTCTTCCTCTTTACAGCCTGAGACAAGTGTGAAGATGAATATGTAGATCTGCATTTTGCTATGGAGGGTTAAATGGAATGGGGAGGGGCTGCAGAGCCCTCTCCTGTGGGATCTTGAATTTTCCATCACTGTGTGTTCATCAGAATTTCCTCTTCTACAGGTCTCCTCGTGGGTACTCTTGATGTTGTGTTGGACTCCAGTGCCAGAGTGGCACCATATCGAATCCTCTACCAAGCACCAGACTCCTTGGTCTACTGGACCATTGCCTGTGGTAAGGACAAATACACTAAAGTGGATTTTTATTCTTCCTGGATACTGTGTCGCATAACATAATAAGAGAGCATCCTTCCTGCTGAGCACAGTCATGTCAGGACAAATAAATGGGTCAGGATGAAATCCTGCTATAGTAGCAAAATTCAGTGGCACCAGAGTTTCTGCTAGTCAGACTTTGAATGCCAGCATGGGGGGATGTGTTATGCACAATGACTGAATGAAACCAGAAATGGCCGTGGAGTAGGGACAAAACATCTATTATTTCCCACTTTTCTTCTCCCAAAGGTGTTCCCAGACCAGCAGTACCCATTCCTCCTTCTTACATGCTCTTCCCCATGCCCAGGGCTCACTCCTACAGCACTTCTCAAGTGCAGCATTCCTGGGTGATGGGGGTGTCTCTAAAGAGAATGATGGAGGAGTACCTGGATTATAGCACCCCAGTTACCCAGACAGGGCACCGGGCTTCCCTTGCAATGGTAACCAGGAAGAAAGTGCAGCCCCAGCACTCACATAAATACTGAATAGCAAACAGTGAGACATTTCCTGTCTCCTCCAGGATAAATACCATCTAGATCTCAGGGATACCCTGCCTCCTGGATGTTTATTTCAGACAGTGTGTGATGTTTCTATGTACGATGTACTTAGAATTCAGCAAGATGGTAGCTAGGTTAAAGTTAACTACAGAGGTGTATGTTCTTACACAGATGCAACAACTTTTAAGGGTTTTGGTCTTTAATGCTCCAACTTGGACAGATCTAGCAGTAAGACTGCTTCTTTTGTCATTATAGTAGTGAAAACAATTGAGTTGATATTTTTGTACATTAAATAGGATTTTTGCATGATTCAGATCTTGTACTAAATGCTTAATTCTGTGCTCAAGTACCTATTGCAAGTAACATAAAACAGAATGGAGTTATTCTCTGGTTTTGACTGCTGTCTCTGAAAATAGTGTCTGGAGTTAAATGCAGAAGATCAAGGTCATTCAGCTTTGACTGGCCAAGCTTGTCAGGTCAGATCATTGGTTTGATAGTATTGCTTTTCAGTCTTAGCAAATGAAAACTTTTCAGTGCAGCTCCTCCAGCTCAAAAGTTTCACTGGCAACAAAGTTTTTGGCAACAGCCAAAACTCTGTTAATTTGGAAGAGAATTGAGAAGAGAGAACAAATGAGAAGTACATACATGCCTATTATTTCTTCAATGGCCTGGTAACCTCCAGCACCCCCACTGCTGCCTGACATTCAAAAATACTGGTTAATGATGCTGTAGGCTTCTTCTCAGCTAACTGTGCCACTTCATTAGTGCCCATTCTCCCAATGAAATTTGACATATAGATTATTTGGATGATTTTTCCTCCAGACAAATACCCTCTTGCAAAGGGAAGAGAATGAAGAACAGATGATGGTTTGCTATAGATATAATAATTTTAGTTAAAAACAGGCTCTGTTCTTAGGAGCATATGATTTCTGTGTCTGGCAAAGATGATATCAAAGCTGTGTCACCTTCTGAATCCAACAGGAAGTTTTGCTTATAGCTCTTATTAGCACAAGTATTTCTTACTATTTTGATAGTATCAGACCTGAAAGAAGGCATCGGTTCAAACAACCTTTTTCCCCTCTACACCTTCTAGTACCAACTCTCTGAAGATTTAAAAATTCATATAACATAATTTACCTTTGGTGGCAGGTAATACTAAAACCAGATATTAACAAAGTTGTTAGTATTATGAAGGTTGTTCCCAAATCTGCATTTAACAGCTTTTTACTGTCATCTGCTCTGCTGTGACCATAAGTAGTGCATGTCAGTTTTCCATGGATCTCAGAAGAGAAAGAATGGTAAAAGTACTTGCCTGTATGTTTATTTTCATTCAGATGTCAGTGTACAGCTGTTGCCACATATCCCAGTGCAAGTTGGCTAGTACTATGTGAATTAACGAGCCCCTGGGTTGACTGACAGGGGCCTCGCCCAATCACATCTCTCCTAAGGCTGCAGGCATTTCCCTGGCCAGAACCTGAAGGGGTGTAGGGATTAGACGAATGAAATGATCCAGACCGGGTTTTTCAAATGCCCTTTATAAGGAAGGGCTTGAGAATAATCTCTGTCTGTTGCCACATGAACATCAGGGTGAGTGGTCTCTTTGTCTCTGGCCCACCTTCCCCCCCCAAGTACAGTACTCTGTCTTCATTTAAGCTACTATTAATAAACATGCTCTTCAATTATAAATCTCAGCCCTAATTGAAATTGCTAATGTAGTTAATGTATATATCTGTGATTCCATTTTGTGGAGTGTTTCTTAAATGTTTAGTCTCTTAATGCCTGGTTGATGGCTTAGTTGTTTTGGTTAAATTAAAATACTGCGTTAGCAGAGTCTTGTCACTTGAGTGGAGTAGTGTGGATCTTACAGGGAGGTAAAATTTTACAGAGAGCAAATAATTTATCTATGTAACCTTGAAGCTGAGCAGCCCAGTGTTCCCTAAGGCTCTGCGCTGTGGTTATTTTATGAATTTGCAACTAAAGCAATTCCTTCTGAGCTGATCAAGGGTTGTTAAAATTATACGGGTTACTAAGGGCCTTGGCTGCATTTAGCTAAGCAACTCTAATTTGTCCTGCACTGTCCCTCCCTGTTCTCTAAGGGTGGACTGCCTGTTATTTGGTACTTGTAATCTGTTTTTACAGAAATTTGTCTTTTTCTCTGCCTTCAGTAAAGAAATAATCTCCATCTTCAGTAAGTAGCTGTACAGAGTGACTCAAAGAAATGTGATCGTTTCAAGATTTGTTTATGACATTTGGTCTTGCTCAGTGCAAGAGTATTCTGAGGATGAAAGTAATCCAGGGGGGTTTGTCTGCTCTAAAATGTCTGGTCTAAATTGTTTAGACAGATTTGGATGTGAATTTTCTTAGATATTAATTCTACTGATCTAGGCCGTGTGAGGATTCTGGCTGGTGAATCTGAAGCCTTATAGCTCTGGAGAGAAGTCTTGTTAACAGCCCTTTCTCCAGTGCATGGTTGAGTTAAAGGTGTCACAGCTTAGAGTTCTGCCTATTGAATTATACAGGAGAATTGTTATTTACTTTTCAAGACCAATTGATGGTCTAGGAATGCAAAATGCTGTACACAATCAGCCTTTCATATTGTAGTAGCACTTCTGTGTCCCATGCCAGTGTCTCCCCCAGTGTGCTATACTCAGTTTAAGGTGAAAATGGTGCTATATCTAAATTCTGTTTGGAAATGAACAACTTTTTTAGATCCTTCTCCATCTATAAAATCAGTTATTCTTACAGTGGCTTTGTGTGTTTTTCAGGTATAGAACTGCTGTAGGTTTTTTGTGGTAATGGTAATTATATTTATTTTCATGCAAGTTGCTATATTGTAGCTATTTTCATTTTTATTTCCTGCCAGTCTTGAGGGCTCTGTATTTTGAAGTGCAGTGTTTTAACTGTTAAATTTGGTTTCTTCCTCTTTCCTGAGAGTCTGAGTTATTGCTTAATTTACCTAAAAGGCCAATGTTGGTAAAGTGGTGAATACTTTTAATATGCTAAGATAGGTAAAAATTTTCCAGTAACAGTGACAAAATAACCTGTAGTTTAGTATGTATTTTAGCCCTGAACAAAGCAAAGAGAAAGACCTAGCCTGTCATGATGAATTGTTGAGAACTGGGGTGTAGGTTTTGGGCTGATTGTGTGATCTGCTGTAGGGGAGACTGGGAGAGTAAATAGTGAGATAATGGAGACAAAAAGCAGTGGGGAAAAAAAGAGATGTATTGTTATGGGTTGAGAATAATCAGCCAAAGCAGTTTCAGAAGAAGTGATGAAAAATAATTGATGAACCACAAACCAGAGATAGACAGCTTTAAGATATAGTTCATCATGATAGTGTGTCTGCACTGCTTGTCACTGCTCTTACAAGCTAAGCAATTTTTCTGATGACAGTTTAGTTTTATATACATAGCTCATGCATTTCATCATTGCTTTTTACAGCAGTGTTAAAGCCAACAAGAGATAAAATTGTGTTCAGACCACCTCCTGAGTTCTAGAAAGGTCTGGTTGTATCCAGTAGTTTTAAGGAGAAGCAGCAGTGGCAATCATTTGTGGTTCTGAAATACTGATTACATATGTAGGCTGTTCTGCAACATGCTTTATGTATCTGTACTACAACCAGAATTGTGACATTCCTCTGGAAGTTGCACAGAATGTTGCATTCTGTTGCCTTCTTTGGAGCTGTTAAATTAAATACAAATGGGAGAAAATTTTGGAATTTCCAGAAGGACAGCATCTAGTGAAATATTGCATCTCCACTTACTGGAAAGTTTTCTTAGAGTTTTTTGTTTGTGATTAAAGGGACATTGACACTGGTGAATTATTTATTTTGTGACTTTTGGTTGGTTTGTTTGTTTTTTATATAGGTTGCTCGAGGAAGGAAATCACTGAACACTGGGAATGGCTGGAACAGAATTTGTTGCAAACTCTTTCAATCTTTGAAAATGAAAATGACATAAATACATTTGTCAGAGGAAAAATACAGGTACCGTATTAATTACTACAAATGTTGTTAATGATAAATATGACTGGGGAAAGAAAAGGGGAGGGAATTGGAAACAAATTGGAGCTGGTAGTCCCCAGGCTGCTCTGCCTTTTTGAAGGACTACCAGATGCTAAGTAGCTACACGTGTGTAAAAATCAGGGAAACTGGGAATAGTGCATGTAGCTTACAGCAGTGTGATTTTTTAAAAACCCATATAAATATATAGGCAGGTCTTAAGGCATTGTAAGTTCTAAAATTAATTGCACTGTCTTAAACTTTGAGAGTTGTCTGTGCAACTGTTTTTCCATTGCAAGGCTTAATTTTAATTTTTTTTAATGCACTCATAATGTCTCTTCCCCCTCTTCTGTGTAGTTAAATTCTGTAGTATTGGCATTTACAGTTCATATGGGTGTTAAGGGTTGCTGGTTCATTGACTTGTTTGTTTGGTGGGAAGTGGGTGTTGGTTTTCTCAGAATTTCTTTTTCTCTTTATAGGTCAGATAATAACTATACTGGCAAAAAAAATTTTTTTTGTACTAATAATTATCTAAAAATACATACTTTGTTCAAAGATTGTAATAAAAATAGCTGTATTTACTGGTGTGTGTTCAAAGTATTGGCTTTGTCTCATTTCTCTTTTAACATTTCGTATAGTAAGTCAGCTCTCTTACAAATCCCACAGTTGCTTGTGTTTCCCAAGTGAATCAGGTATGAGTGCTATAGATGGTCATGGAAATATCTGATATGTGAAGACATCTGTGTTTTGAAATATAATCCTAAAGGAAATTGCTACTTCTTAGAGTTGGGTGAATACTAAATGTGAACGATGGTTCTCTGTCTTATACCCTGCTCTTCATGTAAATATGGAGCAAGTTGAAGGCAAAAAGTCACAAAAAAAGGCAAAAAATATATAACTTTTGTCTAAAAGACAATAGAGATGATTGTAAAGGAGATTGGGAAAATAAGCAAATAAAAGAGTTTCAGTATAGAACAGAAGGAACCATAGCCTTTAAAAATATCAAAAAACACTTTGTCACCTCTTGCCCCTTCAAATTTCATGAGAGTCATCTGCACTTAAAAGTGGGATTTTTTTTCCATCCTATTAGTAAATCTAATTGAAGATTTCTTTTTCTTCTTTCTCCCCCTCTCTTTTGCTCTTCTATGCTCAAGGTCCAATAAGAGGGGTCATAGAAGTAATATAAAATTTTCCCTAAAGAACAACAATTCCTTTTTTCCTTCCCTTCAGAAAAATTTCATGTGAAATCCTATGTCTGTCTCCCCAGGAAGGAAGAGGAAAATACTGCAGATCATAGGTGCTTCACAGGGCTGTTAAGAGTATTTGAGTTAGGCTGGTTAATTTAAACCAAGGTACTGGTAAGTGGTTGGTGTTTGGTTGCTTTTGACATAGGCACAGTAGGGAGTAAGGTCATCAGAAGGAAAGCCTTGAATGAAGTAAATAACTGCATAAGCCAAAGAATGAGCAGAAAAATAAGAGCTCGCTGAACGATTTCTTGGCATTGCAAGTAACTGTTGTGCCCTGTGGCCTGGATAGCAGTGGGAATTAGGATATCTGATAGCCCATGGCCACTAACAGGATGTGTCCTTTTTTTATTCCCTGCCAGGGCATCATTGCTGAGTACAACAAGATCAATGGCATCAAAGAGGATGATGACACAGAAAAATTCAAGGAAGCCATAGTGAAATTTCATAAGCTGTTTGGGATGCCAGAGGAAGAGAAATTAGTGAACTACTACTCCTGCAGTTACTGGAAGGGGAAGGTTCCCCGTCAGGGCTGGGTGTATCTCAGCATTAATCACCTTTGCTTTTACTCTTTTCTCATGGGCAGGGAAGGTATGTTTTCACTGGAATGGTAATTTGTGCATCTAAAAATGGTTAGGAAGTCTCCTGTAGCTTGTTATTTTCACGTACTGATCACTGAGGGTACAAAGACACTACTGAGGAAAAGAGAAGCAGGGAGCAATTGCCTGATTTGTCACACTACTCAACTGTGTGCTTATTCCCTTGTTTGTTTGGTCTTTCTCAAAGTAGTTCTCTGTAAAACAGTCCTTGGCGTTGTCTAGGGACGTGGTTCACCTCAGGAGCTATGCCCAAAAGGGAATAGGGACAAGATCACACCAGTTATGGCTTTCTCTTCTGCTCTTACACAATTCTCAAGCACTACTCTGGCAGACTTTGCAGCCTTCAGTGACACGTCTACGTTTGTTCAACACCATAACATCAGAAAGGTTTCAGAAGAGACCCAGAATAAAGAACTGCATAGTGTGGATGCAGCCAGTCTGCTCTACAGGGAGTTTATTCAAAGCACAGTGAGGTGAACAGTTCAGCAGTATTTGGTTATGGGCAATGGATCAGTCCTGGGATTTAGCCCCTGCTTTGAGGACACCACCTGTATTGGTGTTGGGAGAAAAGCTAAGGTTCTGTCGTGGCTGTAATATTTGAAACTTTTTACTGTATAAAAATAGCACAAGCCTGTCTAATGTGTTTAGACTGTTTCTTTGCTTCCATAGGAAAAAAGGACATCAGAGTCTGAGCAAGTGCAGTGACAATGATAAATCATGTTAGCTTACCTAGCTTTGTAATGCTTGTGGTGTTCTGTTAATAAAGTAAATGGTATTTAAAATCTTTTATCTCCTGTTTGTCAGGTGATAGTTGTTTGTGTGTACAAACTTGATCTATTTATGCTGTGCTCCAAACTTTTCAGGATGCTAGAAAAAGTCAGTTGAATGCATTTTATAGGAAGAGGAAACTAAAAGCTCCTGAATATGCTCATTTTTATACTGAATCTTGTTTTTTTGTTTGCTCCTATTCAGCAAAGTTAGTTATCCGTTGGGTTGATATCACTCAGCTTGAGAAGAATGCTACACTGCTCTTCCCCGATATGATCAAAGTGAGCACAAGGTCAAGTGAACATTTCTTCTCAGTATTCCTTAATATCAGTGAGACATTTAAACTAATGGAACAGCTTGCCAATATAGCTATGCGACAGCTTTTGGACAATGAAGGATTTGAACAAGACAGGTCATTACCCAAACTGAAAAAGAAATCCCCCAAAAAAGTATCTGCTCTAAAACGGTAGGTAGCATCATCTCTTACTCATTTGTTCCTCATCAGTCCTTTTACTTGCAGGGTTTTGTCCAAAAGTTTTCTATTGTTGTGGCCATTTACTGTTACTCCAAAAGGAATGATTGATTTCAACAGTGGCAAAATGTGAATAATTATTTAAATATAATTACTTGGTATCTTGTTGAAATAGGAAATGGAAAACACTTGAATATGAGCATGTTGCAAAAATAAACTTTCTTGAGCCAAATGCTCATTTGTTCAGAAGCTCTTTAGTGTATCTCCTGACACTGGCCACATTTTGGTATCTGTTGTAAGGCCATTTTATGTCTGTATGGGAAGGTAATAAAGTGATTAATGTGTTATTAAGAACTGCCTAGCATTCATACTTGGTCTTCTTACTGGAATTGAGAAATTAGAATCTAGATTATTAATTCTATCTGGAATATAGTTTAGGTAACAGCAATACAAAAATTGACATAAAATTCTAAGGGATGAAAAGTTATCTGGAAAATATTTTTTCTTATTTTATATCACACTCCAGCTTGTTAGTTTCTTTTTCATTTTTTGTTTATATGCTGTTCATGTTAGTGTACCATACAGAATTGCAGCCAGTGCTTGTTTATATTTCTCATTATTTAGTGACATCTGACATGCATTATATCATTTTTGTTTGTCCTTACTGTTGAGTGTTTTGCACCGAATGCATTATCAAGACTAAATTTTGTTACCAAACTCTAACCTTAAGGATTCCATAATGTTAATAAAAAAGCCTCAAAGAAACATTTTTTATTACTATTAGCCAAAAATGAATTCACTGTATATATTCTCAGAAAGTATGGCTGAATATGAACAGCTCACTCATCTTTCTGCTCTGAGAAGTAAGGATGAATGTCTGAATCATTCATGGCAGACTTTTTTTTCATGTAGTTTTAGAACCTTCCAAAAGTGAAGACTATATCTCACTATATGCAAATTATTTCCAACTTTTTGCTGTACACTCCTTGCTTAGCTGAGTTATATGTTGCAGGTAACTTGCAATGATTTGCATAAAAAACATCTTAAAATGTATTATATATTCCCTAAACCAAGAAAATCTTTCTGTGGGCTTTTTTAGGGATCTTGATGCCAGAGCAAAAAGCGAGAGATACCGTGCATTGTTCCGACTTCCCAAGGATGAGAAATTAGATGGACACACAGACTGTACTCTTTGGACTCCTTTCAACAAAATGCATATTTTGGGTCAGATGTTTGTTTCTACAAACTACATTTGCTTTACTAGTAAAGAAGAGAACTTGTGCAGTCTTATTATCCCTCTTCGAGAGGTAAATATTTGTATTTTTAAATTTATAGGGCAGGTAATAATGCAATATCTTACTAGATATTTCAGCATAGCTTCGAATTTTTTTTTTGGTGGAGTTTTTTTACTATTATTTACTTTTTGATTCTTTTTGGAGAAAAGCCTCTTTTTATCCTTTTAATCTCTTGTGAGCATGCCATACTGATGTGTTCTAAGTAATATTTAATGACTGTGTGTCTTAGTTCACAGTTCCTGCTACTAAAGCTCACATGGAGTCTTTTCCATCAGTTTTCATAACCCTTTGAGTTCATCCTCTCTCATAACTTGTATTCTGATTTACAGCCCAATTTTACATTTTTTGTGCTTCATAGGGAGGAGTGGAGGGTGAAACTTCCTAGATTGATGAGTGGAAATTCTGTTAAAGGATCTGTCAGATAAGATTTGCCTTTGTCAGATGTAAAAAGGTTCATAATCCTAAAGTTTTGAATTGCCTCTTCACACAGACTTGCAATTGTTTATTCTGGTATATGGAAAATATTTTGTCAGTATTTTTCAGATTGGTCTGTTTCCCTTTTTAAAGCTGGTTACTTAAAGCAGATCATCAGTAAGAAGAGTTTGTTTGATGCAATAAAAAAATAATTATGTTGGGGAGTTTTGTATGGTTGACTTGATTTGTGGGTTGATGGAAAATTGTGGTAAGTTCTGGAAGTAGTAGCAAAGCTGATGTAACCAAGAGCAGTTTGGCTTGACTGAAGAACCATGGAATATTTCAAGGCACTGTTTTCCCCTGCAAATCATTAAAAGTAAAACAGGTTATTGTTCAGAAACTTTGAAGTACAGCTTCTCAGCAGCTTGTTGCAACAACTTTGGTTATTTGGGATGAGGTATTCAATTATGGTTGCACTGTTTGTCTGAAAATCAAAGGGAATGGCAATCTGCAGGTAAAGTGGTGGAGGAGCAGTCAAAAATCTTCATTTAACAGGACCTCTTTTCCTGGATGCAGATTCAGCAACTCTTCTTGATAGTCACAGCAGCATGGGATTCAGAGCAGCTCTAAAGCTTTAAGAGACAAGTAGCTGAAGGAATAAGTGCTTCTGTTTGAACAGCTTCATGTCTCAGGACCAGCAAGGAGAACAGTAAACCAGGGGGGCTAGTGCCAGTCGTCAGAACATCTGATCAGTACCTTTAGTAATTAAAGGAAAGCTTTCTGTTTAATTAAAACTTTGGGTTAAATCCTAAGTTAATTCCAGTGTTCTGTAATATCCTGGAGGTGTTTTGACAGATGAGACAATAGCAAAGCATTGATTCAGAAATTACGGTGGGGAAAGATGTTTTTCAGTGGCTGATTGCACTGCTCACTTCAGCAGGTGCCCTCTCCAAGACAAAGCACTTCAGATATGTGTGTGTCTGTATTTAATAGGAAATAAGTGGATATCAGCTCTCATTACAGCAGAGCTATAATTGAGCTTACTTTAATAATATCTGTCCTGTGCCTTTAGAACTTGTCTGTGTGTCTTGTGTGCTGATTGTGCTTGAAGAGCTTTTAAGTGGAATGGGAAACATAGGGAACACTTTTTAGCTAACTTCAATATGCTATTAGTGAAGTCCTTTAAGTTAACAAGTAACTAGTAGATTTGTAGTTAACAGAAAAATAACAGGAAGTGGGGAGAACAGAGAAGTGGTTTAGCCCCTGAGCAGTGCACTGCAGTCTTTAAGTCTTCAAAGAGAATGCATGGAAAATGGTTACCCTATCCATTTAGCTAGAGAGCTATTAATATTGTAGTACTCATGTCTTACCATTGATTTCTGTTTTTAAAAGGGTTAAAGGAGCAAAAGTCAAAGTCCTAGCAAAATTAAATGTCCCACTTTCTATTCTGGAGGCAGTAAGTCAGTTTTCATTACCTAAGAAATCATCTAAAGTAATAAAAGCAGTGGTTGAAAGTATTTATAATTGTGATTTGTGTTTTGTTCAATGTATGAACTGTATAAACTTGGTGGATTGATATGTTTATAAGGTAATAGTTGGTAATGTTTAGAACATACAACTGTTACATAATTCAACAGTGTATGTGTGACTTATCCCTGAGATTTCTTTGTGTTAATGTGCTTTACCAAAACTTTAGGGAACTCATTCCCTGTACTCAGTAGATTGTGGTATAAGTACTGTTTACAGGTTGGAGTTCAGTTAGATTTGTGACTGTTTCTCTAACAACTGAAGGCCATACAGAAGCCTCCACCTCATAGGGTTAGATATTTTCCTTTGTAAGGGATGACATGGGGTTAATTTCTCTTTGTTGCAAGTTCCTGTGTACTGTGAAAATGCAGTTAAAATAACACTATGCAACTGTTTTCACAGTATGCAACTGTGGTACATTTGTACAGGGGCATCATCTCAGAAATGGTTTATTCACATGCATTGGCAGTAAAAGGTAGGCCAAGGTTTCTGTGGCCTGTGCTGCTGGTGTTAGGAAGCAGGAGAGAGATTTGGAAGTCCTAGAAAAAAGCTGATAGATTTGTGTCCCACAGATGAAATTTTGTTTTACTGATTCTTTTAAAATATGGTCTGAGGAAAATCAGCTAAGTAGTGCAGGGGAGTTTTGATGGCAAATGTATTGAAACCAGTTGTTTGAGGGATTACAGCCTTTATCTTTCAGGCTTGTAAGCCCTTGTATGCAAACCATGTTTTCTAGCAAAGGGCTGTCCATAGGGATTTGATATAAGGGTGGAAGGAGCATGAGTTTATTGTATTAAGATGGTTGCTTAGACCAAGCAGCTTGATTAACTAAAGACCTTAAGCTGTAGCAACTGTTTCTTCCTAGGTGACAATAGTGGAAAAGGCAGACAGCTCCAGTGTGCTGCCCAGCCCACTGTCAATCAGCACGAAAAACAGAATGACGTTCCTCTTTGCCAACTTGAAAGACAGAGACTTCCTTGTACAGAGGATCTCAGACTTTCTGCAACAAACCACTTCAAAAATATACTTGGATAAAAATATTTCTGGAAGCTATATCAGCTCAGATGATGAGGTATGTTAATGAACATGAATAATTTTCTAGAAGAGGATTTTAACTGGTGTGGGGAGAGGAAACACCTTTATGTTTTTGTGAAGCTAAACCTTTAGGCACAGAAATGTGACCTCTTTTATGCTAATACCTTTGAGCTGAAGTGTTCAAATTTGTCAGTTAGGATCTCTATCTTTTTCATGTTAAACCTAAGAGAAATTGTCATTGCTGGGGAAGAGGTACTCTAATTCTTGCTGTCACATTCTGAAATTACCATGTATCTTGCTGGAAAGTGTTGTAGTTAATTAACTAGTTAATTGAATAGTACTTTTAATATCTATTTACTTGTCCAACTCAAATGTAATGCTGGAATTTTAATAATTTGAAGAAATTATCAGTTGGCATGAAACTCCTTTTATTCAAGACTTTAGCTTTTAAATCCCATCTTTTAATTCTTCTGAAAACAATGTCTGAGCTGAGCAGGTTTGCATGTGCACTGCTAATGAACTTTGGAACATTTGACCTTACAGGAAAAAGCCAGCCCTGTCCTGAACATCAAATTACCCTATTCTGAACCACCTTCTTATGTATGTGTGCAAAGTAAATGATTCTTAAAAGTTATGATTAGATAGATTAGTTATGATTATGACTTTTCTTAGGTGCTTTGAATGTCAAGCCTTCTGCTGAATTCCAGCTTTTATGTATGAAATTCAGATGCTTCATGTAACAACCTCATCAGTTCTGTTAAACCCAGCAAAGTATAGTAATTCAGATCTCAGAGTAGAAGAGACTTTTGTGGTATATCATTTTGGTATTGGGTAGGTAGATCGCACATTCCCAATCTGTTCTAAGCCATGCCTCAGTACTGTCCTGAGGAGCCCTACCCTGTTTGCTACGTGTGTCTTAAAATAATTTTTTTACTTGCTTTGTTGATGATGAGGTATAATTACTGTGTTGTTGTATACCAGAGCATGTAGGTGTGTATAGTGCTGGAACTTTTGCTGTAAATGGATCTAAGTAGTCTACCTACTGAATTAGAAACACAAATTAATTGTAAGCATTACTACAATTTGTAATACGACTACGTATCTAGATATGCATGACTGACTTGCAGTTTCAGGCATTTGGTGTGAACTGCTCCGTGAGATTTTTCTGTGATGCAGTTTCAACGCTGTTTGAGAAGTCAGAAAATCCTTTTTCTTCAAAATACTTTTCTTCCAAATCACAATCTAACAGTCCTATGATGTTGACAGATCAAGGGAGCTGGTTCGGTTGCCCAGGGCTACTTAGGATTAACATGACCCTGGCAATTCTAGTTCTAGAATTTGGTTGTGTTCCAGGAGAGCTATTGAGAAATTGGAAGCTATTTCATTATTCTCTACTGGTCTCATTTCTGCTGCCGTATGTTTTTGTTAACTTTTAGCATGTATAAATTTTGGAGTAAAGTGAAGTAAAACGTCCAGACACTGGCTCATCTTTATGCCTGTATTGTTTGTGACTGCTTTCTACAGGTGTTTACAAGGTCAAGTAGTTTAATTTCTGCCAGCCCTCACAAAAGCCTGAGCTCTGAGTCAGAGGGAGAGCGACAATTCAACCTCAATGATAACGGTATTCCAACAGCAACTCAAGCTTTAATGACAATGTATCGGCGCAGGTCACCCGAGGAGTTCAACCCTAAGCTGGTAAAATACACCTCTGAGTGCTCCACCTGACTGAAAAGGCTGTTAAATTATGTTTGCCTTAAAACCCATGTAGCTGACCCAGAAGAGTTTCATTCTGCCAAACATTTAAGAAGAGGCAGTATTTTTCACAGAACTAAAGGCTTGAACATGTTGTTGTTTTACCAGTACAAATAACTTCACTACATAAAAGCAAAGTTGGATGTAATTCAAGGAGAAGTTGTATTCCTGCTCTTAAGTATAACTGCTTCTCTTAACAGCAAGGTCTACTGGCATAGAAACTAGGGAATGGGAGGAGGCAGCCCATTAAGAAGGTAACTGGACTGTAGCCAAGTTATTTCTTGCTCACTTGGTAGATTAGGATATTGCAGGCTTTTTAGCATTCAAGATTTTAGTGGGTCAGAGTGTTAGAAAGAGAAGCTGCATCTTTATGCCTGCCTTTCTTTGCTTTTAGGCCAAGGAGTTCCTGAAGGAACAGGCCTGGAAGATTCACTTTGCTGAATATGGCCAAGGGGTCTGTATGTATCGTACAGAGAAAACAAGAGACCTTGTGCTAAAGGGCATTCCAGAAAGCATGAGAGGGGAACTTTGGCTGCTCTTTTCAGGTAGGTTTTCATTTGAATGTGTCTGTGGGATATAAGCAAAAGCATGAGGGAAGAAAGGATTTCAAAGATGATTAAAGGTGCACATAATAAGTGTTTGAAAATATTTGGAGTAAGTAAGGCTGTGATTGTTAGCGGGTGCCAGACAGGTTTAGACAAGATTTCTGTTCAGACTGGCAAATACTCTTTCTCAAACAGGCTCACATAATTAAGGAAGAATACATAAAAAGCAGAACACACACTCGGTAACCAGAAGTCAGTAGTTTAGGGACCTTCTAGATGTTCAGCAACCACCAGCAAGCCTAATTCCCATTTATTTAATAATTTCTGGATCCGGTTAAGCTTTTGGCCTTCACAGCAATTGTTGTAATGAATTCCAAAGTTTAGGCATTTGCATGGAACCACAATCTTTTTTTTGTTGATACGAAGAAAAAGCTACTCTAACATTTTATTAGATGCTTCTACTATGTGAAAAAATGGTGAGAAAATATTTATCTGGGATTCTGTGCCATAAAGGATTCTCTAGATATCTGTCCACTTAAAGTTGGGTTTTCTTGAAGTTGAAGAATTTTGTTGCTAGTTATATGGAAATTAATCCTACCTGAAGCATTCTTCATAACCTATCACCATATGCCTTCTTTAGGTCTACCCTCCCCAAGATAGTTACCGCAGCTACCCACACCGCTTGTGATATAAGCACAAGGGCCTTTTATCTGATGACCTAATGATGCTTTCAAGTTTGTTAGATTCTATTTCTTCCCTAGTAATACATAGTCATGTACATATTCTCTTGGCTGCTGGGCACTAAAGAAATGTTTTCAGAAGATACGCACAGGAATGCAGAGCTCTGGTTTGTGTTCTATTAACAGCTCGTTTGGACTGATTTTCACTGTGTATCTATAACTCATATTTTCTATGTAGATTACTTTGTGCTACTGACACTTGATTTTCGTTTCCAGAGAAGTTGTAAAGTCAGTAGTGAAATCTCATAGCAACTCTGTGAGCATGTAATGGTATCCCTAAGGCTGAGTGCCCTGCCCAAGATGACAGAGTCATTTTCAGAAGTAGGAATAGAACTCATGAGTTTTTGTCTCTTGCTATTGGCTGACATATCATACTCTCTGCAACCAAACATTAATCTACTCTGTTCTCAGGGCAAGTATCCATTCTCAGAATGGAAGGGGAGCAGATTATCATGTTGGAACACTGTACCTGCTAAACCGTCCATTTTCTCCAGGTTTTAATACTGTTCTCCTACTTCTAGGAGCCATTAATGAAATGACCACTCATCCTGGCTATTATGAGGACCTAGTGGAGAAATCTATGGGAAAATACAATCTTGCTACAGAAGAGATAGAGAGGGATCTGCACCGCTCCCTTCCAGAACACCCTGCATTCCAGAATGAGATGGGTATTGCTGCTTTAAGGAGAGTCTTGACAGCTTATGCTTTCAGAAATCCAAACATAGGATATTGTCAGGTAATTAAAATGCCCTGCACTCTTCAGTTTCTGGAATTCCAGTTCTTTCCTTGCAGTCCTGTTTCTTCAGTCATGCACATGAGGGTTTGGCTGTGTGAAGAAGCACACT
Source organism: Ploceus nigricollis (assembly GCA_013399945.1). NCBI lineage: Eukaryota > Metazoa > Chordata > Aves > Passeriformes > Ploceidae > Ploceus > Ploceus nigricollis. The sequence continues at coordinate 483,675 of VXBC01009842.1, read as the reverse complement.
GAGATGTGGATAGTGCTGTGAGCTCACACCTCAGTGCTGCAGAGAGGCAGGAATGCTGAGGCCAGAGGGATGTCACACAAGGGCCTGCTCTAACAGCAGTATTAGCAGCACACGCTGAGAGATGTTTTCTATAAGCATAATTTCTGCTTATAAATCTAGAAACCGGACAGATGATAACAGAGCTGTCTACAGAAAATGACAATGGACGCTGAAGAAAGGTTATTTTCATATTAAGAAAAAATCCCCTCAAAACCAAAACACTTTGTGTTCAGCCTTAAATTTTTATCTATTTTTATCTGTCCATCTTATAATGAATTATTATTCAATGTATTAGTTATATATAACCCTCTAGAACCTCCTTTCTTCTTTCAATGATGCCATGCCATCATTCAAAACAATGAAAAGAAATAAAAACAGAAAACAAGTGAAAAACCAAGCAAAAAACCCCCAAACACTTTGCAAAAAATAAAGCATCCTAGGAGATATCACTGTGAGTCCCAACCATATATCTGTGGAGTTAATGCTGACCCCAGTGCATGGTTTTGAGGTTCTAATGCCCATAATTCAAGTCACTTTAGTTTCTGGTCCTAAATCATTCTTTCTTACTATATAATTTTGGTTTATCACCTGGGCCTTTTTTTTGCCTTCCTACGTACTTTTGCAAAGAAGAAACTTAAATTCATTAGTATTAAGAAGCCTGATTAACGTCTGACTGTTAAGGCTTCCAGATGCAACTTGAGTAAGTGCAAGCAGTTCTAACAGATACCATCATAAATTATTTTATAACACATGTGGTACTAAGTAATAGCTACAACATTTGTAAAGATTATTTAACAGAGGAGCAGCAGAAAGACATTTCAGTTCTGGTCCCTAAAGCTGTCACAGTAATTAATAACCTTGAGATTTGGTTCAGCTACAGTGAGAATTCAGGCACATCACTAGTGCTGTGGGAGGTGTTTTGTCTGCACCAGACCCAGGTTCCCCAGGAGCACCTATGGCAGAATATCAGTAGCAGTGTAACAGATGCTTGGAGACGTGAGTCAGACCTTGGAAGCCCTTGGGTTAGGAAGAAAAATCTTGATTTCTTACAAAAAAAATCTGCAACACAAAACAAAGCAACCCAAAAAAACCCACCAAAAAGCCCCAAGTGAAACAACAACAACAAAATTAAAGGAAAGCCTTACAATTTTCTGTGATTTGAGGCTTCCTTAAGCCTTTCTTTGAGCACTGGGGAAACACTGCTGTTTTTACAGGGAAGTACTTGAACAGTTTGGGATCTCCAGGGAGAGATGTAGCTAATTTCCTAACCACTTTCCTGCCCAGGTACAGTGCTAAATATTTAATAATTATATTTCCCTTTCTTTTAGGCTATGAACATTGTCACTTCAGTGCTCCTCCTTTATGCAAAAGAGGAGGAAGCTTTTTGGCTGCTGGTGGCTCTGTGTGAGCGTATGCTGCCTGACTACTACAACACAAGAGTCGTTGGTATGCTATGGGGACATTTTTGAAATGACAGTACAGAAACTAACCAAATTAACTGGTGTTATTTGTACTGAAGCAAATATATGGGTAGATGCATCTGTGCATGCTAGTGATGAGACAGCTTGCTCAGGAGAATAAAGGCAATTTCCTAAAGAGATAATGTTGTGGTTAATAGTTTATCACCTACTTAGGATCAGATGGCATTCTAAAGTGGGCTTAGGCAAAGTAGATTTTTTTAAGAGATGGGAGGCTAAAATTTGAGTTTTAAATGATCCAGTTAGCTGATTAAGGTAAGGTGGAAACAGGAGCTTTAGCAGTTTGCAGTAGAAGTCTTTGTGCCTGTACCTCTGATGTGAAAGGGCACGAGTATCAGAAAGCTGCTGTTGTCAGATGAACTTCCTTATGTATGTGGAAGAGAGTGACTTCAATTTATCATGGAATCTGTTTTTACTATATTTCACAAATACTTGAGATACTCAGCCTTAGAAATTATTCTTCCTGGCCTGGTTAAAACACTGATGTTATGGCATGGGAATGTATAATACGGGGTTGTCTTGAAGTAAATCTAAACCCTAACAGTCACCCTGGCCTCATTCAACAGGTGATGCTGACGTCTTATTCCAATTAGTAATGGTAATATCAAGCCACTATTTAACTTCTGCTGGTGCTAGACCAAATTACTCCTTTTTTGTTTATTATGGAGTGTATAATTAAAAGAGAAAAAAAGTTAATGCAGTTCAATTTGTATGTATAGCTCAGTAGTGTAATGGAGTCTGTTACTCATTTGAAAGTGAGAAAATGTGCGTAAGCACCATGCAAAATATTCTTAGGTTTTTGATTTATATACATAGAAGGTATAGAATTTTTTTTCCTCCCGTAAATGGCAATATATCAGTTGCTCCTGAATTAATTCAACCTTATTTGTCTTCAACAGGAGCATTGGTGGATCAGGGTGTCTTTGAAGAGTTGGCTCGTGACTACATTCCACAGCTTTATGACTGCATGCAGGACTTGGGTGTAATCTCCACCATCTCCCTGTCCTGGTTCCTCACTCTTTTCCTCAGTGTAATGCCATTTGAAAGTGCAGTGGTAGTTGTGGATTGTTTCTTCTGTGAAGGAATAAAGGTGATATTTCAGTTAGCACTCGCTGTCCTCGAAGCTAATGTAGACAAGTTGCTTAACTGTAAAGATGATGGAGAAGCTATGACAGTCTTGGGAAGGTATTTATTACAGAAAATTAAGTATCTTCTTTTTTGTTTGTTTTTGCTTGCTTTTCTGATTTGTATTCTATGTTGAAATACTAAATTTAAACCAGTACCATATATGTAAATCTTTTACATGCTTGTAGTCTCCTTTCATCCACATAAGGTACTCCTTATATTATTCTAAAATAATGCTAAGTGACCAACAAGATACAAATTCTTCTTTAAAGACATTCAAATAAACTTCCCAAACCTAGTTGTAGAAATTTAACTTGATTCATTATTTTAGTGGATTACATGAGTTCTGTTACTTCAGCCTGCTACCTTTTAAATGTTATTAAGAAAAAGCCTTGATGTTAAGGAAAATTGTTTTGGGAATAGACTAAGTTGGACTCAGAAGAATTAGGTGGGATATTGAACAAATAGATTTCAGTGGCTTGAGTCATTTCATTGGAACTAATGCTACTGAATGTAACCTCTGATTTTCTTGTGCTTGGTAGCGGTGTTTAGTTTTCAAGATGCTTCTGGAACTTTGTAATTTTTTCATAATAAATTTCAGTAGTATAACCTTAACTCTTCCTAAAGAATGGCTTGATCACTTTTACATGTAATAATCAGTATGTAACCTGTATGCTGTTAACCCTCAGAAGGGGGGCAATACAAATTTATCTTGGGTTTCTCATTTCTTTATTTTTTTTTCCCCACCAGATATTTGGACAGCGTAACTAATAAGGACAGCACTCTTCCTCCCATTCCTCATCTTCACTCCCTGCTCAGTGATGATGTAGAGCCTTATCCTGAGGTGGATATCTTCAGGCTAATCAGGTCTTCCTATGAGGTAGTATAAGATTTCTTAACAGGAACTTGCCAACTAATACAACTTTTGCTTCACAGAGGAATTTGATACTCTAGTTTGGCTTTGCTTGAAACAGAAAGAACATAAAAGAAATGCAGACTCATCTGAGAAGCCTGAAATGGAGCAAGGAAGAGGAGTTAGACTTTATTCTTCTTTTAACCAAGACTTTTAATTGGAGCTGTTTTCATACAGAAGTCTGAGGCCTCAAAGGAGAGCAGCAGAGCAGCCCATAAACAAAAAGTGATTTACAAACAAAAGGCTGAACTTTTAATTTGAAAGGAGTTAATTCTCATTTAAGCTTTTTTGTGCTTCTCTAAACTGAAATAGTAGTGAAATCTGTATAATTTCAGAAGACCTTTCTATTACCAGTGAAACTTTATTTCTTTTGCCTTTCATTTTCTTAAAAGTGCTGATTGTGACCATGGGCCACTATATTCTCTTCTATCACCAAAGCTAAAAAAAAAATCCAAGTAAAAAGGAGCTGGTAATAACTAATATCTATTAAAGGACAGGACAAAGCCTGCAAAACCAACTAAAATCTATAGACTGGTTTAATTGTCCTTAAATTAAAAAAAAAAAGCCATCAGTTAAGATATCTCTGATGGTTACACTGACATACCCATATTTTATAAAAATTAAGGAAAAACTGTAAAGATTTTTTCTCTTTAATTTCGATTATTCCCTTCCATTGATATGGAGTTGATTTATACTTAGCAATAGCACAGCTTTCTCAAAGGCACTTCCTATGCCCCTAAACCCCCCTTGCTTTAATATACCACATTTAATAAGGAAGGAGAAAGTCATTAGTGTATTCTGTGCTGAAAGGAAAGGTGCATCAGGGTAGATGGATGTTTGGTAGGTGTCAGAATGGCCAGGAAGGCATTTATGTGAAGTTGTGTTTCCCGTGCATTTTTCCATTTTCCTCATCATGAAGATTGCTTGGATTGGCTTAACTGCTCTAAAATGAATAATCTGACTCCATGCAGAGCTAGTTTGTCTTTTTGGGGCTTTGGCAGCACAGAACCTTGTATGCCCTTCTACGTAAATAACCAGCTGCACTTCAGTAAATCAGGCAAAACAAGTAGCATGGGGAGTGAGGAACCATGAGGAAAGCAGGAGCTGGTTGCAAAGAGAGAATTAGTTTCTAGAAAGTTGCTGTTAATTAATTTATTAAAAAAAACCCCAACAATTCTTTAGTAAACTATTAGGATTTAAAAACTTTAGGGCACCTGTTATGCCTCTTATGTTTTTTGATTAGTTATGTGCACTCAGGGCTGAGAACTCACTGATAGCTACAAAGAATGAAATAAAAACTTTTTTTGTTAATTTTTAGAATTTAAACTGCCGAGAGTACTTGCTGGGTGACCATCTATTCTTAATCTTGTAGACATTTATCATTTAAAAATAATAGGAAGACCTACAGCTGAAGAAAACATGAGGCTTTTGAGGCCTTTGCCTTCCCTCAAGCATACACACACACCATCCCCAAGGAGAGGGGGAAAATCTTGTCCCTTCCAGATTGTCCTATGATATTTGTCATGGAAATGTGATGAGTCTGAGAACTTGATGGCACTGGCAAAGTCCCAATATATGAATTGTTTTATGAAGACCTGCCTTCCATCATGCTCTGACACTGTCCAGCTCTTAGGTAATCATGTCAGATGCATATATGAGAAGTCTCCAGTGAAAGTTGAAAGGATGCAGAAGGACTGCTTGGTAAATAAGTGATTAGCACCCCTCTCTGTGATGATATTGAGCCGACTTTCTACTTTCAAAGAAGAAATTGTCTTAAAAGAATATACATAACAAGTGCATTTTGCACTGCCAGTACTTTCTTAATTTACTGAAAATAGTTTTCAGTAAGAAATATCTTATCCTTTCATTCAATTTTCCATGTAATTCAGAAGCCATAGATCCTGGTGTCATAATAATTATAGTAGAAGTGACTGAAATAATGTGTAATAACTGCAATTTTAAAAGCCTGTGCATAACTCACTAGCTGTCTGTGGAGTGTAGACTCATAATCAGAGGTGTTACATGTTTAACTCATTTAATATGTGTGTTAGCTAATTAGGAAAAAAAATTGGCCTTTAACATTTCACCTATGTGTACGGTGGTGTCTGGATCTTGGCCATTTTAACTAAAGAGCTGACACTGAAAGGCCTGTAGAAAGGTTTGATACAGTTTTGACCTTGAACAGGTGACATCCTTCCAGCAACTTCTTGTACAATTTGAAACTTAGCATGGGCAAAGGACCATTCCCAGAAGGTAATCATCTGCAACCTTCCTTTTTTTGTAGACTACATGAGTTTTAGTTTTATGGATGTGAACAGACCTTATTTGGCCCCCAGACCAGTGAATAAACTCTGATGACTGGAATGAGTGTGGCCTCAGAGCCACAAAAGATCTGTCTTTTCAAGGTTTTGTGACCTCTGTGATGCCTGATATTCATGAATGTTTATCTACATTCCATTTTTGTCAAAAGGCTCCTTTATTTGCAACATGCTCACAAGTACATGAAACATCTTTTTACTCCCAAGGTACATGATGAACATGAACACCTTTATAGATAAATGCAGCTTTAGCATTAATTTCATTTTACAAGAATGTGCCAGCATATTATGACCTGCTTATGTAGATACACTTGCACTGGAAATATAAATCCATCTTGTATGTAAGTGTGTCCTGCCACTCCTTTATGCTTTACATGTGGTGTAGTTGATGTCTGGCATTGTTGTTCCTGCTAGTCATCTGTACATTCCTAAGTGTGTGGATTTTGGATGGCAAGAAACTTCTGCTTATAATACTTCTACAAAAGTGCATCTTAGGGATTAGACATTCCTCTGCATATGAAAACATGGAATATTATTCCTAATAGGTTTTCCCCCTATGATGCTTTTGTAGTATGTGCAGGACCTCCCTGACACTGTTACGTGCGTTATGGAAAAAACTTCTGAAAATAAGACTTGGGTATTAAAGAGAATATTTTCCTTGTGGAAATTGCATTCTTGCTACTTTGTTTCAGATCTTCAGACTGTAAGGACTGCTGTACTGTCTCAGGCATTAGAGATGCAGTTAGTATAATATTCTCTTTCTGTTGTGATTATGAGACATTCCAGGACAAGCTGAAATATAACTCCGCAGGAGGACTTATAAAACCATCTATTCACGGAGATTTACCAAGCAAGAAGTTTATACGTACTGAGATTACAGTTTGAAATGAGAGAGTTTGAAATTGAATAAAGACCTTTCAAATTAAAATAAGTTCTTGGGAAAAATAAAATCTAGTGATATACTCCTAAAGTCTTTGTAATTTTGTAATGTGTTTGAAAAATGTGTTAACAGCAGTTTCATTTGTGGTACATCATGTAATTAAATTAATTTTTCTAATACATTAAAGGTAAGCTGAATATTCTGAATATTAATACACAGACAATCATGTACTACTTTTTCTCTTTCAAGAAATTTGGAAGTATCCGGGCAGATTTAATTGAACAGATGAGATTCAAACAAAGACTGAAAGTCATCCAAACCCTCGAAGATACTACAAAGCGCAATGTGGTTAGTACTGAAGTAATGTTCTTGGCCAATAACAGGTTCAGTCATTTTCTGAAGCTTAACTTAGCTTTTCAGTAGAACATGGATTTCAGAACTCTAATTGTTAATGTTGTGTTTCAAAAGGTACGAACTATTGTGACAGAGACTTCTTTTACTATCGATGAACTGGAGGAACTCTATGCGCTTTTCAAGGTAAAGCTAAGTGAAGATAAGATCATGTGTTTCCAGGAAGTGTAAATGTTCATTTTTGATGTGAAACTCTGTCTTTTCTAAGCACCAGGTCAAGTCTGTCAGTTATTAATTGGTATCTTAATACAAACTTGAATTAGCTGCTGTATTACTGATATACAAAAGAAACCTAAACTCAAGCAGTTTTTAAAACATCGGGAAAGGTTTAGTTCACTAATTGATTTGTCTATGGAAAAAAAGTATATACTGTTAAAAAAATAAAATGAAAAATTGGATAGAGGCTTTTGATCAGTCATTAGAAACTAAACTTACGTGTCTGTCTACCTGATCTAAGCTTTGGAATTTATCACAATGATTCTATTATCTCAGACAATTAATACTTTTGTGTAGCAGTAGCTGATTTTTGCCATTGTTAATGCTTTAATGCATTAAATGGGAATTTAATGCCACAAAGTGATGTGTCTTCGTAAGTTGGTTGTACAGCAGTGCCATTAGATCCACAAATTTAAAGGTGAGCATTTAAATGCGTTAGCTTCATCTTCATGCACAATGTCTTAAAACAAATTACTTTAATCTTCTGTTTTGTTACAACATGAGATTTTTTTTTTAATAATGTGAAGAATTTATATCCTGTTAATTTCGCATCTGTAACAACAAGTCCAAGTTGTCCAAATCCTGCAGTGCCTTCTTTCAATTTTCCATGAAATCAGTGAGACCAAGTCAGACAGTCCTCCCTGGGTGATCACTGTGCAGTGCTGGGATCTTTTTCTCTAAGCTTCTGAATTGTTTTGAGTTAGATTCTGCCAAAATCAGCTCCAGAACCTCCACTGACTTCAGTAAAACTGAAAGAACAGTACATTAGTCAGTATTTTTGAGAATCTACAAAAATATTTCAAATAAACAGCTATTTTCATATGATTAAAGATTACATAAAGATTTCATGAGCCTTCTGACTTGGCTGCATGATGAGGGTGCAGAGGGTGACTAAGCACAACAAGAGCTGTGAAGTCACAGCTCTGGATTTCATGTTTCATCTGCCTGGAAGGCAGAAAAAGTTTTGCTTTATCTATTTTTTTTTTTTTTAATAGAAGGATGCTTTTTTATGCTGGTTAGAAGAGAAACCCCTTCCAGGAGTGGAAGGGCTGGATAAATAGAAATGCATGTGTTATCTTGCATTGTTTTAAGAATGCATATGGAAGAGTTGTTTGGAATTTTTTTGTCATGGAGAGCGATGAATTGTTTATAGAGGTGCTGACAATCTCATGGTGTTTACCTTCTGTTTAGGCAGAACACCTGACGAGCTGCTACTGGGGAGGAAACAGCAACGCCACGGAGCGGCACGACCCCAGCCTGCCTTACCTGGAGCAGTACCGCATTGACTTTGAGCAGTTCAAGGGCATGTTCGCCCTCCTCTTCCCCTGGGCCTGTGGAACTCACTCAGATACGTTGGCTGCCCGCTTGTTCAGGCTTCTGGATGAAAATGGAGATCTGCTCATCAACTTCCGTGAATTCGTCTCTGGACTAAGTAAGGAGGATCCACGACACTTTCAAACTAACATGACAAACCAGTTTGTTTCTGTTCAGCTCATTTTATCATGCCTATGACAGTGGTTCCCTCTGGGGCTTAGGCTGGTCTTAGTAGGTGAATCTACATTAGCTAGTGGTGTATCACACTGGGAAAAGGACAACACACGAACAGATCCGTTAGGATCTGAGGATTTCACCGACTGCTAACTCGCAGCTCAAAAAGTAACTGCAATACAGGTGCTTAATGGTGTATTTCCCCTAGGCATAGTTAGAGTGTGAGGTACTACCTCTGTTGCTTCTGAAATCAGTAACCAAACCTGCACAGAGCAGTTTAGAAGTCCCCTGAAAAGGAGGAAGTGAAGGTGCAGGTCAGAGAGGGAGGCTGAGTGTTTTTAGACTTGAAGAAGCAAGATTTCAGGACATGAAAGTCAACATTGCAAGCCCCAGGATTAACATGAGGAAGCAAAAACGAGGCAGGAGCCAGCCACTCCTTTTTTAAATATAGCAGGAGTTGTTTGCTATAAGTGACCAACATCTCACCAACTACCATATGTCATTTCATGGCAATGTGGAATTTCCTCCAGCTCTATGTTTTGATTCTTTTTGAGAGTGAAAAGGTTTCCCAGTCTGGCTTTCAGCAACTCTTTGTTAACAGTATGTTTAAACATTAAGGCTCCAAATGCAGCCTTGCATTAAAACCTCTACAGAAGTTTTGAGAGTAGCACCTGTTGAGAGTAGCACCTGTTCTCTTGTCAGTGCAAAATAGCTGTGACAGTAAAACTGGCTGCACGCCTCCCCTTCACACCACCAAAAAAATCCCAGTGCTTCCTGTGATGCAGTGATTTGTATTTGAGGTACTGTTCCAGGTAACACTCAATGGCCTTTTGAGGACCCAGGAATTAACTACTCTTCCAGTTTTCAGGATGCTGTTAGTAACAGTCAACCAGCTATTGATTGAGACAGCATGTTTTGGAACCAATAATGAGTAGTAAGAACAAGGGCCAGTATTGAGCACTGTGAACAGAAATGAATGTAAAATGCACAAATGTGGCTATAAGCCAACATGACTGAACTAAAATCTTCAATGGACAAAACCATCAAAAATGCTCATTCTGGAATCTCGTATTTTTCAGAAACTAAGCCCACTGTGGTATAATTTGGAAACCTTCTTTTTTTCTTCCCCTAAAAAGTAAATCAACCCTGCTGACACCTTTTTCTGTTGAGGAGCACATGAGTGGTAGGAAGGACAACACAGTCAACAAAAGAACAATGGACCTGTTTGAGCCTATTTCACCATGCCCCAGGACTATTAATAATTCCATTTCTTTTTCATTGTCCCTACCACAAATAGCTCAAGAACCTCCTACTTCAGGTGCCTCTAGGGCCTCAGCTGAGCAAAGATGGAATAACCTGGTGTATTCTTTATGTTTACCCTGTTACAATAATATATTTCAAATATAGGAGTGGTTTGCCCAATGAGTTGTGCTGCTCAGAAGAGGTTTTCAGCCTTGGTTAGGAGCTCTTTGGGTTATTCACTCTTGACAGAGCTCCCCTGCACTCCTGTAGCACACTGGATTATAGCATGACAGTTGTTGACTGCACATCCAAGTAAGCTACAAAGATCTCTACATGGATTCCAAGTGGCCTCCTGCCTCCTGTCAGGTTTTTGCAATACTCCCTTCCCAGAACACACAGCTCTCCCACTTCTCCAGTGGCTGCTGCTGACTGCAGTACTTGTCACAGCCTCCTGTTAAAGTCAGCACCATGAAAGCTGTGTTTTGCAAGGAGTACTTGAGTGTATTTTTTTTTCTTTTGCAAACAGGGTTTTTTTTCGACCACAGAATGCAGGAGGATATTCAAAAAGCAGAGTGGTAACCTCACCACTTCTCCAAGGGTGAAGTGTCTCTTTCAGGGACAGGATCATCTCCCTTGACCTGCTGATACACTCTCTTCCTAATTTTGAGCAAAAAAGAAAAGGGACACATTAGGAGGAAGGAAAAGTGTGCATCAGGAAGCACATACAGATTTATTGTAGCTATGAAGCTTTTTCAGTTCTCTTGAAATCTGGGGACAGAGAGAGCAACAAGCCTACACGTGTCACCCTGTGCCCTGAATCCTATTTTGCAGTTCCTTGTTGATGGAGGATGCAGAAGTGCAGCCCATTCTGTCCTTTGGTTATGTCATGTTGCCTTTACCAGAAGAGAATGCATTATCTGCATGGTGTGATACACCAGATAGGAACATAACAAGGTTTTCTGCTTGAAAAGGACCATGTTGAAAGCAAAATGGCTAATGTAGATGTGCTCAACTTTTTGGCCTAACATCTGTATTTATTGGAGTGTTAAGCTTTACAAGAGACTGTGATTGTTAGTACTTGCCACAGCACGCTCTGTAGTTTGCACAGCAGAGGTAAGTTGACACGGTCACCTATAACGTAAAATAAATCTCTGCACAATCTAATTAACAAAAATTAATTCATTTATTTATGGATGGCATGTCACAACAAGTGAGATTTATGAAAAAGTCTGATTATCAGTTATTTCGTTACCTTAAAATTACCTATTGTCCATTTAATTAATTGGGAAGAGGGGGCTTCAATAGACCTCTTGGATTTCATACAGCTAATTCTAGTGTAGTCCAGAAACAAATAGGGGTTGATGTGGAAAAATCACTAGAAAGTATTGCCTGAACGTCAGTTTAGCCCATGGCAAAGCTATGATAAATGTTGTTTATTTGAATTTCTCTCTCTTTTTCTTTTTTTGTAAATATCTTACTGCTCTGAGACTTGTGATGTTGTTATTAGATCCTCAGATCAGAAAATTTGAAGTCTACACAAAAAAGGTCTTGTTAAGTTCCAGCTGGAGGCCTTTCTGAGTGATAATGCCATAACCATACATAGAAATTTATGAAACAGGCATTTAATAAAGGACCCAAGATTGAAGTACGAAATTCAGGGTAGATTTGTCTGTGTTCTCTTACTGTTTTTACTGTATGTTCTTAGAAGTCGAGTGACTGCCTTATGATCTTGAGCTTTAAAGGGGTACAGTACTTCCCAGAGTGAATGCAGCAGCTTCTAAACCAAAGTATTGTGTCTGTAACGAATAATATGGCACAGAATGCTGACTAGTAATGCACTGCATGTAATGTTGTTTAGGTGCAGCATGCCATGGAGATCTTACAGAGAAGCTGAAGCTACTGTATAAAATGCATGTTTTGCCTGGTAAGTGATGTTAAAATTGCTCTTGTTTTGCTGAGAACAGGAATTTGGAGCAGATTTGTTTATGACTGGCTTTCCCAATTAAAAATGAATTTGTGGGAATTATTGGAGCTGTTTATGCAGCAGTAAAATAAGGAAGCTTCTACTTTAACCAGAGAGATTTGTAAGGTCTGAAAGCACCCTCACAGCCTTTAATTGCTCCTTCCACAAACATATAAATGTCTCTTGCCTGTTAAGCTGGGGTTGGTGATATCCTCCAGGCATAAATCCAGTGTTCTTCAACATAGTTACCATAATGCACTCCATTTAAGAGTTTGAAAATGAAGCTAGTTTGAAATGTTCCTGCATGTCCTGGCTCCTCATTCTGTCCCCAGGCTTTCTTCTTGGTTTCCCATTGGGCTGACACAACTGTTTGCAGAGGGAAGCTCCAGATCATTTCATAGATGTGTTTTCCAGGGCGCTGTACAAACCTGGACTCAGCTGAGTGAGAGAAGCAGTTCAGGGTGGAGAGGGGATGAAAACACCTCAGAACAGTTCTGAAAATTCTATACTGGAACTGTGTCCTCTCTGGCTTGTCATGCACATGCCATAAAGAACCTTTGCTGTCCGTACTGAACCTGCACTTTAAGAACATTGCTACTGCTTGGGTAGTTTAATTCTTGTGTACGTTTACATGCTGTGGTAAACATATCTGAAAACTTTGAGAGGACATTCACCTTTGTATGCTTTGAACATTGCTGATTGCTCCCAGCTGGTTTTCCTTGGAGGTAGGCCTGAGTGATTCAGTAATTAAATGGGGAAAAAATACTTCAACTACTTTTTAAAAATACTTAAAATTAAAAAAGAAATTGAACTATTACAAAAAATACCTGTTTTTAAGAATTCAGCTTCTCATATTTGGGGACTGGCAAACTCATACCAGATGATGACAGATTGTTTCCAGGTAGGAAAGAGAGCAAACCCTGCTTAGGACACACTGAGCTGCACAGAAGAAAGTAGTGGAAGTAGGCATGGGAAGATGGGTAAGCCAGCCTTTGGAAGCAAACAGCTCCTTGTGAGTCGGTGTTGGATGTTGGGAAGGAAACAATTCAGGTCCAGTTGTTCATCTCCTGTGAGTTAAAAAAAGATGATTCCTAGCCCATCACACCCTCATACTTTTACTTCTAGAAATTGACATTCTAAATGTATCAGTGGAAATATCTTCCCGTTTTTAATTAAAGGGTGAAATTTTTAATGAAAGAATCTTACTGTGTTGCTTAGATCCATCCCCTGAGCAAGAAGAGCCAGACTCTGCTTTTGAAGCTACTCAGTACTTTTTTGAGGACATCACACCAGACTGTACACATGGTAGGCATCTTTTTTCTCCGGCATGAGAAGATGAGGCAATGCATTTCAGTCAACATGAGCTACTTTTTAATTGGATTAAACTTTGTTAGCAAGAATTCTCTGTAAGAAGAAGTATGAAGCATTGTGTGTTATATATGTGTGTATATATGTGTATATATATATGTGTTAATATCTTGAGAGGTGCAGGCATGTGTACACTCAGCATCCCCCTGAACTGTCCATTGCAGAAATACTTGCAGAATAATGCCATAAGTGTGTTGTAGTAGAAGTAATTTTGTGGAGAATAAGAATAAACAGATTGGCTTTCAAGATGTATTTGGATCAGAACTTAAAATATGCTAAAACACTAAGAGCAAAGGATACATCAAAATGTAGTTCAGCAGTTTGAAATCTTATATGCCCTAACGAGAGCCAGCATCTCTTCACTGCTGCTTTAAATGGCTTTCTTTTTCTTGTGATACTTGATGTGAAGTTTCTTTTTGATTCAAGAAAAATATAACCCATCCTTCAGGTTATAAGTGGGAGGAAAGTTGTTTGAAAATACAGGTAAGAGTTAATAGTCTAGAAATAGCAATTTCAAGTCCTGAGAGGCAAAAGAAAATGCACTAGTATAATCACCAAACATGTATCATGCTAGGAGGTGTGTTGTGTTAGCATGGGTTAATCATTGGACAATCATTGTACTATGTGGACAAAACCTAAGGTTGTCCCAGCCTAAGTAGTGATACTATAAATTAAATGGAATTTATGGGCAGGTTTAAGAGTAAGCAAAAATCATAATTTATTTCTGTCATTTTTACTCTGCTTTTTTTGCAGAGTTTGTAAATATTTGTAGACATTTTGTTATTTTGCACTGTACACATGAAAACAATGTCTGTATCTAAACCCACACTGATCTCTCTCTCCCCCTGCCCCTCCACTTCCTAGTTGTTGGCCTAGACAGCAGGAGCAAACATGGAGTAGATGATGGATTTGTTACAGTGAGTCTGAAAACAGACAAAGGTATGCTTGGTGTCTCCATGTGAGTTACATCTTTCATTTCATGTAAAGATGCTCCTTTTGGAAATGGGGAGTAAAGGTAATAATTTAAGGTTTCTTCATGGACTTTTTCCTCCATCTCTGGGTAATTTGTTGGCAGTAGGCAAGAAGAGCTCACAAGAGAATCGAAATTACCTGAGAATGTGGAGCCAAGAGAATAAATCCAAAGGGAAAAACACAAAGGACTTACCCAAGCTGAATCAGGTACTTCTGCTGCCATATATTTTTCATTAAATTTAAACTTTCTTCACATATCTATAAATACTCAATGTATTAACACTGAACAAAGGTTTATTTTGAGCAGATACCAGAGTAGCAGTCAGCTGATAGTTTATTGTTTACAAAATACTTTAACTGGCATTCAGCTCCCAAAACATCCCATAAATGAAATACACACATATAGGAATGGTAAAACGTATTATTTTGATCTCTAGACAAAGGATGTGACACTGAGTATCACCAGCCAGCTCTTAATGTCTGATAAGCATAACCTGAAAGTAGTATTTTATGTTTTGTAATTTGTACTGCCAGTCTCAATCCCCTCAGATCCACAGCCGCTGAGGAGGAGGAGACCCATTGGGATAGCTGTTTCCTCCAGAGCATGTAGGGAAAGTTTATTTCCTGTAGAACAATGATTCTTGCCTAAGGTAGCCCTGAGCAAATCTTCTGTCTAATTTATCAGTTTTGAATTTCAAAAGATTCATATCCAACTAAGTTACTCCTGTCAGCTAAGGAGTACTGCAGGTCTTCATTTCTCATTACTTCTCATCAGTTTCAGCAAACCCTTAGTTTTACTCAGCATCGTTCCTACAAGAAAATCCACCAGAATGAATGCAAAGTGTCTCACTGCTCACCCTCTGTTGCCCTCCTGTAGCTGCAGAGAAATGTATTTGTGATATGTTGGACAAAACATCCAACAATTTATTCTAAATACCTTTGAGAGACGCAACGTATCTGACTGCCCAGTCACAGAAAATGCTTCCTAGACTGCACCTGGATTATTTCAAATTTCACTTTAGTTGCATAAACTCTTGTGTCCTGCCTCAATCCCAGACTTTTAAAACTGATTTGGAATTATTTTTTCCTGCATGATTTTTTCCTGCTCTTGTTAATGTTCCTTCCCCCTGTGTTTAGGGGCAGTTCATTGAGCTGTGCAAGACAATGTACAACATGTTCAGTGAAGACCCCAACGAGCAGGACCTTTACCATGCTACAGCTGCCGTGACGAGCTTGCTCCTGGAGATCGGGGAGGTTGGGAAGCTCTTCAGCATGCAGCCCCCCAATGACACAGACAGCAGCAACAACTGCAGCAAAGCCATTCAGAGCGAGCTGTTCCAGAAGAAGGAGCACCATCAGTACCCCCTGGAACAGCACAAGGCGTTCCGGGGCAGCCTCGTGGCCAGCGAGGAGGAGGCCGCTGGCACCGACAGTGCCCTGGGCATGCAGATGGAAGACATTAAGCTGGAAGACTCTTCTCCCAGGGACAATGGAGCCTGTTCTTCCATGCTCATTTCCGATGACGACACGAAAGACGACAGTTCCATGTCCTCCTACTCGGTGCTGAGTGCGGGCTCACACGAGGAGGAGAAGCTGCACTGCGAGGACATCGGGGAGGACACGGTTCTGGTGCGGAGCAACCACACCCCTGCCCTCCGCAGGAGCACGAGCATTGACAGGGACTGGGCCATCACCTTTGAACAATTTTTAGCCTCCCTTTTGACTGAGCCAGCTCTGGTCAGGTACTTTGACAAGCCTGTTTCCATGATGGCTAGGATTACTAATGCTAAAAACATCAGGATGAGGGGTAAACCAATAACCTCGGCCAGTGACTATGAAATCTCTACTATGTCGGGATAAAAGGCAATCAGGTTTTTAATTTAATTTTTTTCTTTTTATTCTCTATTTATTAGTACCTGGCAGAGGCCCTGGTATTTTCGAAACATAGTTGTTTTCACTAATGTGAAAATGTTGGGGTGCAAACATAACTATCTTCAAGTATAATCACTCTTTCTGTGGGAAATGTTACACATGCAAATTTTATTCAAAATACAGAAAAAAAATGCTTGTCAGTGAAGTGTGTGTATTATTAATATTGCTGTCAGTGTATAATGGTAAAGATTAGTTCTTAATTTCTAAATGTAAACCTAATGCCAATATTTATGAGCATTTTTAAAATAGACATATATAGAGATCTGATACTTGGGAAAAAAAAAAAACCAAAATGGGAAGAACCTAAAATTTAAAGGGACACTGTCAACCTGAAAAGGGCCTCAGGTGAAAATGAGTTCCGGGCAATATCCTTGAAGCATAATTTTATTTCATATAATTTTTTTCCAAAGAGGCTTTGAACGTATGCTTTGATTTTACTTTTCTGAATATATGGAAGACCACTTCAGTGCCACCTGCCTGGCTCCTAACTTCCTCTGCCTGAGACTGGTATGCTCAAGTGAAAGTGAGAAGTCCATCCCAACCTAGCTGCCACATCAGGAAATGTGGATAAATGTGATGGTTTCTGCTCATTTGCCTTTCCCTGGGTTCAGCAGAGAGAAAGCCCTTTCCCAGCTAGGGCCACCAAAGGAAAATCTGCAGCATGACCCTGCCCAGGGCTGTATTCCTAACCAGTGGACTTGGAAGCTTTGCTGGTGTTCTCCAAAGACAGTGTATGCAGGTCCCGGAACAGATTGGTAGAGTCTCTTTTCAAAATTTGAAGTCTGTTTTTAAAAGCTTAGGGAAAAAAATATATATGTCTGCTTCTAAGGCTGGATCTACAGCAAATATAGCTTAGTTCTTAAAACTAACCTTTACCACCAACCTATTATATCCTTGTTAGATTAAGAAAATAAAAGCCTGTATTGCATAAGTCATTATTTACTACAGTGTAAAGCAGCAGTAATGAAAAAATCTGCAAGATAATGTAACTGAATGTTTAACTCTTACTGAGAACACTGTCACTTTATATGAAATTAATAGTATCCTGTATTGACTTACTGAATAATATGTTAAAACAAAAACTGGAGCACCTGCACTTTGAATCCTTGCTTTTTTTATACAGGTATTTGGGATTTTTTTTTAGATTTTGTTAGCTGTTTTTTAATTCATATTTGTTTGTTTCAGGATCATGCCTACATGCCTAATCTTTATTTGCCGTTTTGAGAATATTTTCTGTAGAATACTGTTGATTTTTATACTCCTGTATAATACTGCATCCACGTAACTTGCAGATTTTTTTAGCACAAGCTATGTTTAATTCTTTTGTTTTAAAAGAATGCTTTTAAACTGTCAGATTAAGTGGTTTTTAACCACAAATAGGTAATGTGAACAAATAAAGTACACTCTGCACAGATTTGATTTTTAACTATTAAAGTCATGCTAGAGGGAAAATGAGGTGGTTGTGCTTTATTACACAGGTAAATGTTAGTATGTCTACTGGTAATGGTATGAAAAAGAATTGTAGTCTTTCTGCTGTGACTGTGGATGGGTTTACATATGTATCAAATAATGATATTAATTTGAAGCCATAATCGCCATTTTGAATGCTATTACTTTGTTTTAATTTAAGATGCCAAGGCCAGAGTGGGATGCTTTATTACAATGTCTGGCAGCTGAATAACCTGTCATGGAAGCCTTCAGCACTAAGAATTAACATCCTTAAGTAGACTACTGCCCTTTTTAAGTTTGCAGATCCCTAAAATATTTCTCCTTAACGTGTCTCTTATGTTAAAGAGAACTTAAGCCTATCAGCAAGCTTACACACACCCCTAGGGACACATAGGACACAGCTCCAAAACATTTTTCTTTTAAGAGCTTGTCAGCTTTGTTCCCACCCCATCCACACGGCAGGGGATGCAATGGTTGACAAGAATTGTTTTGCTGTTCGGGCTCCTATAACAAGAAGAGGCATCCACAAGTGGATCTCTGGTGTAATGTGAGCCAGTTTACAAGGCAACTTTTCTTTGTTTTACTCTGGAAGCCTTCCTTACCCTCCTGATCACATCAGCAAAGCTCCAAGCGTGAGCCAGGTCCTCTTTAAGAATGGCATTGCTATAGGTAGCAGCCAGGTGAGCTGATCTTTTCCAAGTTTGTTTGGATGAGGCTGCTCACTTGATCAGGACCACCTGGAACTTGCCTATTTGATAACAAGATCTGCTGTGCCCTGTTCTTTAGTAGCTGTGTGGGAGCTGGTGAATAGAAAGCTACACAAGAATTCAGCTGACCAGCATAGAATGGTGTGAAACTTTTGGGAAAATGTAAGTATTTTTAAAGGCTTACTGTATGTGCAGGTGTGCTACACAGAAAGTGAGTATGGCTTCAGTAGTACCTATGTCTTGTGCTTTTTGTGCTTGGAGATACAATCTATTTATTCTGTGAATTGTAGAGTTCAGTTGGGGCTGCTATTTTTAGAGCTTTTTTGTAGGTTATTTTATATAGAACTTCTGCTACTAAAAAGAAAAAAACAAAAAAAAAACCCAAACAAAACAAAAAAAAAAAAAACAAAAACAAAACACCCAAAAAACACCACAAAAACTTAAGAAGAATATTATTTCTTTATGGCTTTTCTTCCAGTCTGTCTTTCAGCTTAGTCAGAAGCTGTTAACACCTGGAAGTTCTATGGTACTTACCTCCTTCATTGTAGCATCTTGCAGCTCCTGAGTTCTAGGTGTTAGAGCTGAGGATTGAGACTTGCAAACATTTGTGTTATACGAGTTGTATTATACAGGTAAGAAGCTCATTATGTGATGTATTAAAGCCTACTGGAAAAATGACATCAAAACTGTTGCAAAGAGAAAAGCATTTTGAGTTCTTACACAATGATTCTGGAGCTTCTGTTACAGTAGAAGTCAGGTGCTGTGTCATAAACTCAGATGGTGGAGGCTGGTGTGGGATATATGGTGTGGCACATAGGGAACTGTGGGAGAGAACAGGAGCAGCTTGAAAGCAGCTGGTCAGGCAAAGACTGCTTTTGCTTGGAATGCTGTGCAGCCAGGTTTGGTACCTGCTAGGTACTCCACAAGCTTCTGGAGGAGGGCCTGTCAGAGGGTCTTCATTACTAACCTTTAATTTTGCAGCATCAGAATGGAACTGTGGTAACTGGGTTTGTCAGCAGTAGCTGCCATACAGTAACTGACAAAATAGCATCAGGAAGAGTTTTAATTCCATCAGCATACTTAGAGCAACACAACGAAGCTGCTGCACAAACACTAAATCTACAGCTTGTTTGAATGCAGAAGCAGTAGGTCAGAGAAGGCTGTCCCAGTGTATTAAAGGCAGGGAGAACAGCTCGACAAGTTTGGGTTGCACGTGCCCTGGTGAATCCCAGTGCTGCTGCTCTGCAAACTTCTGGCATCCCTGTAGTGTCCAGTCTGCTCCAGGTCTTGGTAATCCAGTAACAAGGGATGCTGCAGCTAGAAGACACCTTTTATCAGAAATTAGGTATTAACAGTAAAAAGTAGAAGTGTTGTACCCATTTTGGTAAGAAACATGGACTAGTTGGGCATAGAGCAAAACATTTTGAACAAATGGGAAAATACTGAGGAATTGTGTATGAGTTGGTAGGTCAGCTTAGCCTTTGGCAGAGTGTGCCATGGTACTTGGCTTGGTTAGTCTATGAGGTTCCAGTGTTCCTTCAAATCCTGGTGTCAGCTCCTGGTGCTGAGGGAAAAGACTGGTCTGTGACTAGAGCACACCAATTTAGCTGAGCAGGAGTGTTATGGTGAGACTGAAAGTGAAGCAGTTGTATCTATTACTGAGCTTTATCCTCTCATTGGAAAAAACATTCCTTCTATGCTATTTCTGTTTCTTTCAACTAGAAGATAGCCTTGAGTCAAGCATTACGTACTTCTAGCTGCAATTGTGACTTTTAACATTATGGTTTAACTCCAGGCAGCCACCAAGCCCCAGGCACCCACTCTTTCCCTCCCCCACCAGTGGGATCAGGGAGTGAATTGGAAGAGTAAAAGCCTGAAAACTCTTGAGCTGAGATAAAGACAGTTTAACAGAAAGCAGAAGCCACACACACAAGCAAAGCAAAACAAGGAATGAATTCCCTGCTTTCCCATGGGCAGACAGCTATTCAGCCATCTCCAGGAGAGCACGTAACTTGTGAAACTTGTGAAGATAAACACCATCACTCCAAATGTGCCCCTTTTCCTTCTTCTGCTCACTTTATACACTGAGCATGGTGTCACATGGTCTGGAGTATCCCTTTGGTCAGTTGGGGTCACCTGTCTGGGCTGGCTCTCCTCCCACCTTCCCAGGCACCCCCGACTTCCTCCAGTGTGGCAGCACAAAAAGCAGAAAAGGCCTTGGCTCTGTGTAAGCCCTGCTCAGCAATAACAAAAACATCTCTGTATTCATTTATTCATTAGCAAAGCCAGAAATTGGCCTGACAGCAAATAACAAAAATGTGGCAGTGAACATTACACTGGAAAATGGTTACTAATAGAAAATTGCAGTATGTGCTGATAGCAGCAGCATTGCTGTGCAAGAGTGTCTTAGAGCTGGGAATACAAGCTGTGAAATACAGCTTAGTCACTCTTAACAGCAGTGCAAGATGTTCCTGATAAATGGTGGCAGATATCTCAAAAGTATGTCACTTCAGAAGACAATTAAGATTTGGTTCTTCTCTTTCCTGTGGTACTCAAGATCTCAGTTGAAATTTCCTGAACAGCTGCTTGCTTGTCCTATTTTCTAAAATAACACATTTGCATAACTAATCAACCTGACATTTGGAGGACTGGGATGTTCCTGTAGTGGCAGGGCCTGTTTTGTGCTTCTGCAGAAATAAAAAATCACTACAGGTGAAATCTTGTAGTTCTCATGGAATGGCACTTCAGTACATTAATAGAAGCATTTGTTCTTCAGAATTCAGGAGGAGAAATAAAGGCTGCCTGAGAGATACAAATAAACTAAAAAAAAAACCCAAGCAAATTATTTAACATAGCTTGTATGAAGGCATGCCAGAAGATACAGAGTCTGAAAAAAAACAACAAACCAGCAACACTTGAGGGTTTTTATCTCCAGAGTTGTTCTCCAGCTTTTAAATTTTGTTCCTCCTGAGCAAAACCACTCAGATTTTAATTTGCCTCTGAGAGTTAACTTCCAGGTCCTTCAAATAAAGTCATTGTTGTGGGGTTTTTGGGGGGTTTGGGTTTGGTAGGGACTTTTTTTTTTTGTTGTGGATTTTTAAAAAAATTTTTGTGCCTTTTTTTTTTTTT
>VXBC01009842.1:450406-462038 GCA_013399945.1 Ploceus nigricollis | reverse complement strand
TTTTTTTTTTTTTTTTTTTTTTAAAGCTTGAGACAGAGCTTCTTTTCAAGTGAAGATTTTAAAAGCAACTGAAATGAAGCAGTAATAAATCTCTACCACTTGCAGCAGAGTACAGTAGCCCATCTGCGTAACAGGATCAAGAACCAAGGACCTCTTAGCAAGCTGAAGGCAAGTTAGGAGGATGGGGGGGAAGAAAAAAGTAGGATAAAGCTTTCCCTCATATCCCAGTGCAGGTGAATGAAACTGAAAATTGTTACATTTTCTAGCAGGCCAAAGACACAACTCTTGACAATATTTTGGACTAACCCGTTCTTTATTTGCTACCATTGTAAACATCTCTATTACACAGACATCACAGTATACATTATTGCTTTTATATTGTGGTAAACAGGAATTCCTATTAGTATGCAGCTATCTAAGCACAGTGTCATAAGAAGAAGCTGCCCACGAGTTGTCTTGGGCTGGGTTGTTCTTAGTTCCCTAGAGAAAGAGGGTATCTAGACTGGCGCAAGAAACATCAGTCCAGAGATGGGTCACCATGGTACTACAGCAACACAAACGAGGATGACAGAAGGAAACCACAGGCTACATCTTCACCACACATCACTAGCAGTATTGTCAAGGATACTGACTGCTCAACTCCCACCTAACTAAACACAAGCTTTTTCATCATAATTCCTAAAAAAAGGCTAAGTAATTTCTTTTGTGAAATTTTATTTAAACTAGGACAGAAAATCTGGAAAACCAATGGAGCTGTGTGTGTGTTTAATTTTTGTTCCCTTTTTGTTTTGTTTTTCAAAGACTGAAAGTCTGGAACTATTTACCTGGGGTGTTTAAATTGGCCCCTTTTACTACTGCCCTTTAGGACAAAATGCCGTATTTACATGGCTGTATCAGATGACTGAAGCACTACCAGTTTAAAAAGATTGTTTCTTTCTTCCTATGTAGCACTGTCTTCAGATGGCTTTCCAATCAAGTTAGTTACTTCTGAAACAATATGTTTACTTAGTGAAAGACTAGATTTTACATTTGCTTGTAGTAAACTTCTGCTTATCTCCACATTAATTTGTTCATAGAGTGGCACCATGTTTCAAGCATACACTAAACAACAAAAGCAAAGGTAGTTTGTTAAACATTTGCTACAGGAACAAAACAAATTTAGAAAACCACCTTGTCTCCAGTTTTAATTTTTTTTAATACTGTTGCATACAGGCTTTCACATAGTGAATGTTTTAAAGAGACGGCAAGTTAGAAAACTAACAGCACTTGCAAGTTCTAATAAGATAGTATGTATTTAAAACATGATGGTTAATAAATAAACATTTACAGAGTTTTTAAGACTCTTAGAATAACCTGTGAGCAACAAATTCTGATGTTCAAGATTATATCAACTTGCAGAAAAGTGGCCTACCTCCATTTCCAGTCTTCTATAACCTTAGGATTGTCACCTTACAACAGAGTTAGCATAAAATACCACTGACACTAGCCTTGTTCTTGCCTTCTCTAAACACAATTTTACCTATTTCAATACATTTTCTAGCTACCACCATAATACAGTTAACCTATCAGGGGTGCAAACAGGGACAGCCAGTATTAGTCTACATTTAGTGAGTGACTCCTAGACAGAATTACTGGGCTAGCTGATCATACAAAACCACATGCAAATTCTAACTGTTTCCTGGGAAGGTGCACTGGAGCCTAACATAAACATTCACCTTAATTACTACATGCAAACTAATGTATTCCCTTATGTCTCACTCATGTGATGATGGTTGGGTTTACTGCCACAGTTTACTTCCCAGATCACCCATTGATTTAAGAAGGAAAAAAACTAGCAAAGATGCATCTTATTAAAAGCTTGAACTACATTTGACCCTAAAACATCTCAGGTGTGTGATAGGAACCCTGAGACTCTATGGCTGGGCTTTAGGAGCCTCAGCAATAGTTAAATATCAGTCTCCCAGTGAACAAGGAGCCCAGTGAAATTTTCAGTGTTGGAAAGACAAGGGTGTAGATTACTTTTGCAACTGTTGGAAAAAAAGAAAAAAAAAGCTTGCAGACGTAGCTCAGGAGGGCCTTCAGAGATGGCTCAAATGATTTTGTAACTAGCTGGCAGGCAGTAGATGAAAACAAATAGCATCTCCTTTGCTGCTGCTGCCAAACATAATTGGGATCACTTCTGGAATTCAAAAAGTCAGTTGTGTTTTGCTTGCAAAGGAGATCTACAAGCAGTAGAGAAAGTTACTAATGAAGACAAACTCGACTGAAGACAGGGCTAGAAAGTAACCACTTGGGTCACTTTCCACTTCCTTCCTTGGATTTTTGGCATATCCAGGGTCTGCAAAGCTCAGAGAAACAGAGCTGCACCACAGGACCTCAGCTCTTCATTGGCGAGTATTCCAGGATCCACGTACAGGGGAGTAGCAAAAGAACTGGGCCTCCCATTGTCAGTTTGGATCTAATCTGGTCAGTTCAGCTGTTCAGTTTACAAGCCAGGGCAAACCATAAATACTCTCCCTGTGTGCATCTTCACAGTGTTGGTGTTGTTGTTGGTTTTGGGGTTTTTTTTATATTGGTAGAAGAGCATCAACACAACAAAGGTGAGACGGAACCCTTCCCCACCCTGAACACATTCAACTTGTCTGACTCTTGTTTGTACCTAAGGTATCATAAAAAGAAAAGAGAACTGTGTTACCCCATATACATGTACTGTGCACCCTGACCAGGAGCTTCCCCACAAGCAAGAGATTCCTGCATTTAAGAGATCAAGAGCACAACGGTGGATGCAGTGCAACAAGTCTACTTACACATTACAGACTCACAGAATTACTAGGGTGGGAAGGCACCTCTGGGGATCACCAAGTCCAATCCACTGCCTAAATAGGGCCCCTCAAAGGAGGCTGCTTAGGGCTATGTCCAGGTGGGTTTTGATGATCTCCAAGAAATGCAGTATTACATATTATATTTCATATTTATGTAGTGTAATAACACTCATTACAAACAGGGGCTTGTCTTTTCTCTTTTTTTTCCTTTTTTTTCCCCTCATGCTTCCATTCATTGTGTTCAATGCTTATATTCTTCAGGAATCTCTTCCAGAGCAGTCACTGACTAGAAATTAACTAGTTTACCTGAGATGATTAAAAAAAATATATGAAAGCTTGTATCAACATACAAATTTTGTGCCACTGTGACATATTTAGGTATAAGGTGAAAAAAATCTTTCTCAAATTATTCAAGTTTCTAAGGCTGTGATCTAGTTAGAAGAATCAAAATAAAAAGCTGATTGAAAACAGCAGAAGGCACTTATTTAATAGAAGGTCTTAGAAAACAAAGTGATGGTCGTACCAAATCCATTTAAAGTTGCTCTAAGCAATAATTAGTCACAATACAGACATGAAGTTCTATCTATTAGATTGTCTGAGGATAGCAAGACTAAGGAACACATCAAAGTTGCATCCCTTCCATGGAAAATACATCTTTTTTAGACTTTTACTCAGATGTGAATTTATTTTTACAAAATAAGGATTGCAGCTGCAATAAAGGGTTTTTTTTTAATTTATAAAAGGGATAAAGTAAATCTGTTGTACCTCCTACTAAGAATACCCCCTTAGCTGCTAAAAGAAAGGGCTGACAACAGATTCTGAGTCAATCATCCTCATCATTTGAAGTCAGATTAGAAAGAATCTAAAGGTTTTACAACAGGAATACTTTTAGAAAGAGTAGCTTTAGCCTGAGGATCTTATCCGCATGCTGATGACACGTGGTTCATTTGTTCGTTTGCAAACTAAACTTCTTCCAAGCATAGGAACTGGCTGGTACAAATCCATAGATAAACTTCCTTTCCAGAAGTAATTTCTAGGAAGTACTAGAATACAAGTAAGTACAATATGCTGATGGATTAAGCCTCTTTTCCAAAATTATAAACAAAAAATACATCTCCTTTGAGGACCTCTTAATTACAAAGAAATTTAACACTGCTGACTGAATGATCAATGACATATAAAGGAAAAAGAACACAAAAAATCTAAAACCACAATAATTTCAACTAAAAGCTGAACTTCAACCATTACGTTAAAAGGTTGAAATTTAAATTCAAATTTGAAAAGTGGAATTTAAACTGTCTTTTAAAAGACCATTAACAGTCAAACCCATTCATAGAAAATATGATGCAGCATAAATACCTGCTTCACGTTTCTGCACCAAGAAGTATAAAAGAAAATGTAAAAGTAAGCAATCCAGAGGTTCTTGAGATTTGTGGGTTGTTTTTTGTGTTGGTTTGTTGGTTGGGTTTTGTTTCATTTCCTTTTCAAAAAGCTGCCCTTTGGAGAATAGCATAAAAATACCTGTAAACAGAGGTTGATTGTCCAAGCTTTCTTAACTGAATTTTGCTGATTTTCTTTTTTTTTAACATAAAAAAAAGTTCTATTATTAGACAATTTTTGGTGAAACACACAAAATTTCCATCCAAATGCATCACTCAATTTTTAATACAGAACCTCATATACTGCAGAGGAATTAAGGTTTCTTTGTATCTTGTAAGGTCAGTACCACATTGTAATCCAGTAGAAGTCCCTTAATTTTTTCATGGAATTTCTCTCTGTACTGGTTGAAGTGCATAATGCTTTCTGGTTCCTCTTCAAACCAGAACTTGTCAAACTCATAAACTAGATAACCTGTGAAGAAAATAAAACACAGCCAGTCCTAGAGTGATCCTTTAGACTCTCTTCAACCCCTTAAAACAAGGACTGTCCCATCCTGATCTATAGCAAGCTTTTGGATGCTGTAATAATAAATAAAAAACTAAATCTGCAAATACTGAGTTTTCAGACAGGCGTATCTAAAATATAGAAAGCCACAGAAATTATCCTCAAATGCACATTTCTGCAGCACAATGTTTAAGCAGCAGATGCGTTTCCAATACCTGATGGAGAAGACAAACAGCTTGCTCTGGCTAATGAGAAAAGAGTGGAAATGCATCCAAAGAGCCCAAACTCTATGTTGTGGCCTACCCTGAGTACTAGAGCAGCTATAAGATACTTACAGTAAAACTGATGGAAGTGCTCCATCTGTGGCAACCCAGAGACCACGTTGTAGAGATGACCCTTTAAAGCACCACTCTTGAGCAAGCTGTATGCCATCTCTGTCAGATTGATCCCAACTATGGCATAGGAGTATCTGCAACACAAATCGTGGGTTTACATTATGGACTGAAAGACTTAAAAGGTTCTCTGGCACACTCTGCTTTAGGATAGCTGTGATAGTCCAAATTTTTCCTGTAATACTTGTTGATGAGCTGATTCCAATCTACAGACCACTTCCTGGTGCATCCAACCATATAAAAGTTACTGTAATATTGAGATGGCAAAGCCACTCAACACTGACTTCAACTTATTCATTTGAAATCCTTAGATCTGCTGGAATATTAAAAATTGGATGTAAAAAGCATTGTTGCAGTGTAAATGGAATGGCTATTTCAACCTGTTGTTCAAGCTAAAAGAATCTGGTTTTCTGTTGCAGGTATAAAAAGTATTATAATAGAAATTCTTAAACAACAGTTAAAGTGTTTGTGGAGGAAGAAAAAGTAAAAATTAATTAATTTGTGCCAACTATATACTTATGTAATTGAACAAAAAGTCTTACATATCCTGTTCATGACAGAGTTGCACAGGGTAATGTTATTTACAATCAAAGTCATGAAGGGCTCCTGTTTTTTGGTAGGTCATCAAGTTAACTAGGGGCTAGATGGATCAGATTATTATATCTGACTGGTTTGAGAGTGTATTTCCTTGTAAAATTAGCTAAATGCTTAAATATGCAAAGTTTTCAAAAACAAATTTAAAGCTGAACAACAAACCACCTGTTTGTAAATACTTATTACAGAGCAGAAACTTAGAGGGAAAAAAAAGACCTTAAGAGGTAATCTATATTATCCCAACACAGGATCAGTAAGAAGGTGAAAAACAAGAATGAATTTCTAACTAAATCTAATCTAAGTCTACTATAAATAAAACTAATTACAACGTTAAAGACATTTACTATATTAAATAAAGATGATATTTTGCAACATTTTTGCCCCAACAAATCTATTCTGAAAAAAAAAAAAATTGCACTTAGTTCCTGGCTAAAAATTGCTTTCTTTTTTGGTTCCTCACACCTTTCTACTTTGACCCTTTTTTTCATTCTTTAATGGAAAAAGCCTATGTGTATTTTCCTCTTTATTTTCTGGATACATGTTTAGCAGTCTTCATGTAAGTTCTTACATATAAGCAGCCAGAAAAAATTCTAGAGT
The DNA here is from genome assembly GCA_013399945.1 of Ploceus nigricollis. Taxonomy (NCBI): domain Eukaryota; kingdom Metazoa; phylum Chordata; class Aves; order Passeriformes; family Ploceidae; genus Ploceus; species Ploceus nigricollis. The sequence goes on along the minus strand of VXBC01009842.1, from coordinate 455,749 downwards.
GACTTACCCCAGCTTTGGGTGATTTGACCGAGAAAGGATCTGACGAGCTTCATTGGTGTAATGCTTACTAAAATACCTGGCAGTGTAAAATATTATTTTAAATTCTTCAGGAAAAAAAATACTGTGTTCATGTCAACATTAAAATCTGTAGCTTTAAACTAAAGGTGAAAACTAGCTTGTAACTGAAAAATGGCACAAAATGAAAACCAAGGAAAAGGTAGCAAAATAAATTATATTCAGCATGAACTAATAAAAAACCATTGTGATCTGGACATCAAATATGAAGTTCAACCCAGTCCAAAAGTTAGCTTAGCAAAGATATGTAAACTTGTCTATTTTTCATTACAGTAGGAATGTTTACATTCAGGACTTTTTAAAGCTTTTGACAAGTTAGGTACAACCTACCAACTCTATCCTAAGGCAAGAAAGAAATAAGGTGTCTTGGGCAAATTTCTGTCCCTTCCCTCACTTCTTGTCCTTACCCAACCACATCACATGTTTACAATGTGCAGCCACTAGAAATGTTGAAACATACTACTTTCTATTTGATTCTAATCAGTTTTTATTAGAAATAGCATTAACTAGAGAAACTACAAATACTGAAAATTAGTTACAAAAAAGAATTAAATACTTCTTTTCACTTACACCAGATTCACTAAGCCCAGCAGCCCCATTCCTCTGAAGTCTGTTTTAGGATCATCACCTTGGAAGCCAATGTCACACCACTGTTTGCTGATTCTGGCCTTCAGATTCTCGTGAGGCATCAGCAAATTCCAGAGCTGCACAAATATACTTCCATGTTATGCTGCTCAAGTATTCCAAGTCACATAATTCAGAACACTTGCTGCTGCACACTAGGAACCATTCACCAGGGAACAGGGTACAATCTGCATGCTGCTTTTTTCTGTTAGTGGCAATCTGAAGTCTGCTGCAATGGCTCACTTCAGCAACTATAGAAGTTATTACATTTAACATTAAATGTGGTAATTTCCCTTCACAGACAAAGATGCTGTATGAATACCAAAGAAACAAAGACTTGTTTCACCTCAGAAATTAATTTATGCATCATTTTGTAATAGGACAGCTATAAACTGAAATATAAATTCTCAATGAATACTCATTTAACATGTCAGTGTTGGGGCTTCCATAGCAAGCTGAGATAATTATGAAGTGCTAAGAAAATATTTTTTATATTCCAGCATCAAACTATCTTCCTTGACATTGACTGGGATGCAGTAATAAGAAAAAATTAGTGTCTTTGTTATTTAGTAATTAGTAGTTTACAAAGTTAGATGTGTGCATAAGGTTATAAATCTTTTTAGCAGTGATTCTTCAGTGATGCCTCACAAATCTGTTTTTCTACATATATATTGTTGTTATGTCTGATTTCACACAAAATAATTCCATTGCATGCATCTCTAGTTTATTTTTTTTTCTTTGAGGTTTTATTTTAATGTGTCATTTCTGTAGTTTGCAATTCTGCTTTGCAGTTTGTACGTAAAAAAGAGCTTTAAATAGGCCAGCAGGTAAGAAAGCTACCAATAAATTCTTTCAAGGTGTTGGACTTGGAGGGGGGAAAAACCAAACAAACGGCATATGTATTTTAAAAATTATTTCACCTCAATTAACTGTTCCTCGTGTTCTTCATTTTCTGAATCATACGGGACCTTCCTTAGGTTTTCCACATTCAAATACAGTTTTTTATAACCTGATATCTGTAGCAAGGATATATGCAAATTTGTCTTAAACCTGAAATAATAACAAAACACCATAGAGAAGTTTTTAAATAGGCCTACTCAGCCATAAATTATAGCTTGAATTACCAGATAAGACCTTTCTTATGTCAAAGCAATGTAAACACCAGAATTAGGAAGAGCTTTATGTGTATCTTTACAAACTACAGCATACTGGTTAAGTACATACTTTAACATCTTTACATACTTTAATGATTTAATTTATCATTTAATCATTTAATGATTCCAGTGCTGCAGTCAGACTCTATTACCTTCAATTATGGGGAAAAAAAAAAAAAACTAAAACCTGTTATGACAGAAAACTCCATATATCATCCTGACCACTGTACCTTCACCTACCCCTAAACTTTTTGGAAGTCTTACAAACAAAAAAAAAAAAAAAAGAAAAAAAGAAGAAATTTTGATTATTTCCTGTCACTCACTAATTACTTATGCAGATGAATGCAAACATTAATCAGGCATCACTACAGTCTCTCAAATATATCTAAGGAATTATACAGTTCTTGTAATCAACCTATGCAATGATCATACTGGCTAGAAATATGGAGTAACAGAAGGGACTTGCAAAACAGAGATACAGCAATGCCAAATCCACATGAATTAAACTTTTCAATTTATTTTCTAGAACTGATGAGAACATAACCACACCTCATTTTTGGATTTCATTCCGAATACTTGCGTTGAATATGAATATTGCATCAGGTTAAGCAACGGGAAGAATACGCAAGCAAGTGAGAACAGAGAGAGGTTTCCAAACACACCTTGTGTCCTTCTGTTCAATCTTCTTTTCTTTCATTACATCTCTGACACACTTCTCCACTTCAGCTTCTTCAACATGTACAGCATTTCTTAAAACCTAGGCAGTTAACACAGGAAAGGACTTCATGAGGAATGAAGACATAATCTACTTTATTATTATTGCTCAGCTTCTGTATATCTGTTGTGTGCGTTATTTACTGTAAGAGGAAAAGGGTCAGTTTAAGGCAATTGCTTACCATGCACTGTCTCAAACTGCATATAAAAGATCAGCAATAATTACATGAAAGCATGATTTGTACTTTGTCAGGCTGTAAACAACAATGTTGGCATAGGAGTTGCATAAAGAATAAATACAAAGCTGGAGAGTTGCTTGGTCTAGGTTCTTGTTTGCTTTCAAGTGCTGAATTGAAATATGTTCTTCCTAATCCAACTGAAACAAGTGCAGCCAAGAAAATGGTTCAGAATTAGCAGACAGGTAGCTATCAAATCTGAGATTTCAATGAAACAAACGTTTGAAGGGACATGGGATTATTTTTGAGAAACCTTAAATAAACCTAGCACACAGAACACAAAATTCCAAGTTTTCTTCTCTCTGTCCTTTACTCCTCCTCAGTTTGCCCCTCTCAAAAAGCATGTGTTATTTTTCTGGGATCTGTCTCTGAGAAAAGGCTTTATTATAGTTCCATCTCTAGTATCTCTTACCTTATTTTTTGATGATTCCAGGGAATATTCTGCAATATGGAAAAAAAGTAGATTTCACCATTAAATTGAACTGTTCTAAATAATTGTCAGTAAGTGTTCTTGAGAATATAAGTATTATAAAATTTTACATGCCTTTTATACATGTAATAAAAAATTAATCAATCTTAAAATGAACAGTTTATCAGGTAAGAGAATGTCTTAATTTACACAGATCTTTTTATAACTCTTCAGTACAATGCTGAGAGTAGATTTGGATTTTTTAAAGCATCAATTACATGTACAAAACAAAGACAAATTTGAAAAGGTGTCAGGAGAGAAATATGTCAATTGATATTTTCCTGTTCTCATATATTATTTCATGTTTATTACTGAAGAATAAGGAAGTACGGTCACTTCCGCAATTTACTGTAAAACCACAAAAATGTTCAGTAGTTTCTTGAATTGCTGTTTTAGATCAAAATTCTGCATCGAGCAGAATTGTAAGCTAAATCACTCTTCCTTCCTCACCTCCAAAAAAAATGCATTTATGTCTATTCAATGTGATTTTTTTTAGTAAAGGAAGCTAAAAGCATATACACAAAGTGATGGAAAGACTCTGGGGGAGAAGGTATGATTCACTTTTTGATGACGCTGGAATTTCCTTAGTAAGTAGGCAAGGAAGCTAGTTCTGGCATTGATTTAGAATTCTCATAGGATGGCTGGGATGAAAGGAAGAGTGAAAATACAATTCTGGGGATGCACGCCAGGTACTGGTTTCCGGCTCCTGGAAAGCAGGAGGCTCAGGGGGGACTTGATCGCTCCCTACAACCACTGGAAAGGAGAAAAAAAAAAGGAGGGGGTCGATGGAGGGGGTCGATCCCTTCTCCCAGGTAACCAGTGACAGGAAGAGAGGAAACGTCCTCCGGTTGTGCCAGGGGAGGTTTAGGTTGGATATGAGGGAAAATGTCATCACCGAAAGGGTTGTCAAGCACTGAACAGGCTGCCCAGTACATTAGTTCATTCACCACCATTCCCAGAGAGATTTAAACGATGTGTGGATGTGGCACTGGGAGACACGGTTTAGTGCCGGGTTTGGCAGTGCTGGGTAAGTGGCTGGAATCGATGACCACGGAGGTCTTTCCCACGCTACACGATCCTGTGACTGCCGNAGCGGGGCCCGGCCGCCCCCCGCATCCCGGCGGAAGCCAGCTCCCGACCTGGAAGTGATCGCGGGCACGGGACGCGGCGGAAGTGCCCGTTGGGAGGAGGCTTCCCTTTCCCGGTGGCCCTTTTCGGCTTCGGGCTCTCCTGCTCCCTCTCCTGCTGCCCGCCCACCCGCCTCCTGCCCCGCCGGGCCGGGCAGCGCTGTCACTGCTGCCCGCAAAAACCGGACTGANGGAAGCTAGTTCTGGCATTGATTTAGAATTCTCATAGGATGGCTGGGATGAAAGGAAGAGTGAAAATACAATTCTGGGGATGCACGCCAGGTACTGGTTTCCGGCTCCTGGAAAGCAGGAGGCTCAGGGGGGACTTGATCGCTCCCTACAACCACTGGAAAGGAGGCTGTGGACAGGAGGGGGTCGATCCCTTCTCCCAGGTAACCAGTGACAGGAAGAGAGGAAACGTCCTCCGGTTGTGCCAGGGGAGGTTTAGGTTGGATATGAGGGAAAATGTCATCACCGAAAGGGTTGTCAAGCACTGAACAGGCTGCCCAGTACATTAGTTCATTCACCACCATTCCCAGAGAGATTTAAACGATGTGTGGATGTGGCACTGGGAGACACGGTTTAGTGCCGGGTTTGGCAGTGCTGGGTAAGTGGCTGGAATCGATGACCACGGAGGTCTTTCCCACGCTACACGATCCTGTGACTGCCGCTCTACACGACGCTTCCGAGGCAATCTCGCTGCCCCGGCCCCGGTCCCTCCATTACCTACGCTCAGCGTCCGACGCGCGCCCGCCTCCGCGCCGCCCAGGAGGCGCTGCAGCTCGCACTTGCCCGTCAGCAGCCGCAGGATCCACTTCAGCCAGAACCGAAAGTAGTTGCTGTACAGGAACCCCCAGACCTGCACCCACATCTTCCGCGGGCGGCGGCCCCGCGCCGGCGGGGCCCGAATCCGGCCCGGCCCCGGGCGCTGCTCCCGCCCCCGC
>VXBC01009842.1:372064-446873 GCA_013399945.1 Ploceus nigricollis | reverse complement strand
TTCACTGAGGTAGTCCATTAAAAGTATGAGCTACTGAAATTTTAGGAAGTCCAGCAGGTGCATCCTTAAAGTGTGGGTCTGCACAAATAACACGGGGAAATTTCTAGCTGATGAGACTTGTATTGATTTTTTAATACCAAAATTAAACTGTGCTGCTGCTTCAAGGGTTTCACTTTCCATGGGATCTTTTAAGGGATTAAATAGCTTCGTACCAATATGAATATTTTTTCATTATATTTATATTTAAACAGAAATTACATTTTGTGTGGAATGTTAAGAACCAAAGTAACTTTTACTACAAGTTTTGGAATTTGTTCCACTTTCTATGGTGATCTACTGTAACAATAGATACACAGAGTACAGGATTATTGTTTTATCAGTTCTCTCTGCTTCCAGTCTCCAGGACTGATGTGTAGGATATCTGGTGTTGACAGTGCATTGCACAACACTTCTCTGTGATATAATTAGATTTGTTGAGGTAAGCTTGACAGATTTTAAGGTCTTGGTTTAAATTAAGCACTTCTGAAATGTGAGTTTAAAAGATGCAAGTTTTAGTCTTACACTTATTTTTGCTCATATGATGTTTTCTTCCCTTTAAATCTGTATTTTTGTGTAAAATCTGTAACCAATTAATTATTTTAAAATATTATAGCATGCTTTTTTGACAGTTTTTTTCACAGCTTTTTGTAAATTGCAAGACAGCAAGCATGTTTGATTTTGTACAAATGTTAGCACTTCAGTCATGCAAGATGCTTCTGTATCATCATGTGCAGTCAATTAATAAATTATATTAAGACAGTCAAAAACACCATGCAGTAACTTTAAAAAAATCCACCTTCCTCTTGTGTTCAGTATTTGCCTTCAAGTTGTACCTTCACAGTGACTTTGGTTGAAGTAAAGATCGTAACCTCTTTACTTTTTCAAATCCCTAGGTGACCAGCAGGGCAAATAACCAGCAGTTGGATCTCTCTCTAGTCAGAAAACTTTCCATGGCAGTAGCTATTACGTATTATTACTGGTACTTATTCTTTGTTCCTATACCTTTGCAGATGAAGGACATGGAAAATAATCTACTGCTTGGCTCAGCCAGGAGCCTGTATTATTTCAAATATTTATTTTAATGTTTCTTTTCTCTACCCTTGCTTACACACGGACGTGTGAAAATAGTATAAAAATGTGGAGCAATCATCTGAGCAAGAAGAGACATTCACTTACAAAGAACAAGGACAAGCTTAGGAACTTTCTCTTGCAGGTAAGGAGGACCAGTCCACTGAATCACGTTCTTAGTGTTAAGTATTATAGGTCACTCAGCTTCGTGTTCTTCTCTAGAGTCTTTTTAAAGATGATCCGTTTGCCAAAAATGCAGAAAGTCTGCTGATGGGAGGTAAAACTGGTCTGAAACAATTAACACCCCCCAAAATCCCCAGCACAACTTATTCCAGTTATACACAGTTCTTGAGTGAAATAACATATGAAATAACATATGAAGAAAGCCCTGGGAGGGAGATACTGTGAAAGCATGAAGCAGATAAGGGACCCTGTTTGCAAGTAGGTCCAAGTGCAGTGGAAGCTCATGACAGTTTCAGTCATGAGATTTTTTTTTTGAGGAACACTTAATGCAGTACCTCATTGCAAGTTAATGAGCTAGTCTATGAAGTGAGCATCAAGTAAATGGTCACCACAACTTAGCATGGCTGAGTAACTGTATCTGCTGCCTTCATAAATAACATCAAATGCAGTCAATGGCAGTCTCCAGGGACGTTCCCCCACACTATGTCAGTTTGTTATTAGTTTCTGGAAATATGTGATGGTCTTGTCTTTTTATTTTTTTTAACTCGCTCTGAACATAAGCTAAACTTAAATGTGTGTTAGATTTCTGTTAATCTTATCTTCAGCAGCCCTCCTGCTTGACCACATCATTTACATGTTTGCTTTGGCTTTATTACAGATAGAACACCAACCAATAAAGACATTTTATTCGTTACTTGGGGGCTATTTAATGCTCGTTTGTTCCTCTTAGTTCTAAATCTCTATTTTACTGCAAATGTGCCAAAATCTACATTGACCCTCCATCAAAATTAGTGCCCTGAGCTTTTAGTTTATTAACTGGGAGAGGGAAATGGTGATGGGGAGGCAGTTTGAGAAGAGGATTGTGTCGTGACTGCATTGCATCTTATTAGCCAATTATAAATGCATATCCAAAGTGTAGCTTAAAGAAGATTTCTCAGTAAAATATTTCAAAGGCACAGAGACAGAAAGTAGAGGGAAGTTCATAACAAATGTGTACAGGACAGGAATAGTGAGGTTTGACCCAAGGTTTCACAGTAATTTATGGAGCCACACTGAGATTTTTAGTTCATGTGTGTACTGGTGCAGGCTACTAGCAGTCTCCTGCATTTTTAATGAATAATAACATTTATAATTAAAAGTAATTAGTAAACAGAGATATAAACCCATCCATATCATAATTCAAACACAGGAAGGTCACACTAACCTTGCCAGAGCAGCAATATACAATTTGTGAGGTCTCAAATTTCCAAAACAGACATAGTTATACTGTTGTTAGTATAAAGAGTGGCACATAAAGGCAGCATTGACATTAGGACTCCAGCACACCTGTGTCTGGACACAACTGTTGTAGGATTTGGCATTGCTTTGCACCACACCATTCATTTTGCACACAAAATGGTTTGGGGGTTTGGTACATTTTGAGGTAAATTGTTAAGTAAGCAAATAGAGAAAAGGAAGGAAGAGATACTGTATTAATAATACAAGCATATTTTTAGAAAACAAATTATCTAAATTACTATGTCCTCTGGGTAAATAAGGTAATGCATTATATATGCTAGTAATACATTAGGAGACTAGATAACAGTTTAGATAGCAAAAAGCTTACTACTTTTGAATGCTACCCAAGCCCAGTCTGATTTCTGAAGCTGTCCTTTGCATGTTTGCAACACAGAACGTGAAAGCATATTTTCTTTATCATAGCTGAAGAATGAAAGGTAGATTTGTGAGCAGGTAGAGAACATGTCAAAGCAAAAGCCACTAAATACCTGCTAATCAGGTATAAGAAGGAGGAACATTTTTGCTTATAAAACATAGGCGGTTCTATTAGTTAGAACTGTGTTGCTGTAAGTGGTTCCAGGAACCTTAGTAAATAAGGTATCTGTTCCCTTTATAAACTATGTTGTAGAAGATGTATTCTAAACATCTATTCTAATTTTTTGTTTTCTTATGGATTGCTGAAGACCTAAAAAGGCAACAGGTGTGTGTGTCTAAATGGAAAGGCGTGTCAAGCAAGATACAATGGCTGAAGTATAATACTGTTATCAGGGTAGAGGACCAGTGTACCATTAGACTTTGATCAGGTTAGATTTTGCAGCTGCTTGCCCTCCTTCCTCTTTAAAGCTTGGTTTATTTACCTGATTCTGTGACTGTGCTAAATGAGTGTGTTAATTGTACACAGCTTGGCTTCCTGATACGATCTTATAAGCAATATGCAAACAAATGTCCCATTGGTTTTGAATGAGCAAAATAACGTTCACCATTACAATGTTGTGCAGAAAAAAATTCCCATCACGAGAGGTTTATGTCCAAAAAGGAGACAGAGGAGTCCTGTAACTTTATTCATGAAGAAAGGGAGAGGCCATAAGGCATTTCCCATGGGGTCTCTCAAATTGTTGGAGGACGCAGCCCCCTTTCTCATCCTAATTTTCCCCGCCACATCACCCTCTTTCCTTCTCCATTGGCTGAGGTACATGGAAGGTACAGACTTCCCGATTCGCTCACTACACGTCCCCCTTAACATGCACACACAACACACACGCACACACACATACTCACCACCCCTTGCACAAGATAGTTCTATCAAGTCTTTATTCTTTTTCTCGAAGTTCAGGAATTAAGCATGACCTTGGCTGAGCAGTAGTCCCTGTCAATTAGTAACATTTTCTGAAACTGGTAGTTTCTCTCGTTAATTCCTTATCTACAAGTCTCTGGCCCTACCTACAAGCAGATAGACAGCACTTGTTTGTAAAGACACATTCATCTTATTCCTTTCAGTGTCATGAATGGGCTAAACAGCACCTGCCGAAGTGCCCAGACGTTTTTGTCGTGAACAGTCTATACTTGCCGCAATCGAGAGTTTTTTCGGTGTGGGTCGAGCGTCGGGAAAGCTGAGGGCAGGGGAGGGCTCTGCCAGGCGCTTCACAACGGGAACTGGCGTGGGCACTTGTTCACGAGGCTGGTGTCTCCCGGGGGAAAGCCGGGCGGCCGGGGGAGCGGGTGTCCCCGCTGCACTTGGCGTGTCCCTACCGACGGGCACCCGCTCCTTGGGGAGCGCCGATGTGCAGCGGGACAGCCCGGCGGCCCCGCTCGGCGATCAGGGAGGCAGGATGTGTCCCGGCCCTCTGCGCAGGGGGTGGGCAGGGCAGGGCGGCGCGGCGCGAACACGCCCGGCCCGCGNGCCCGGAGCCGCGCCCGACGGTACCGGGGGCAGTGGGGCCGCCCCGGCCGTCGTGCGGCTCCGTCCCTCCGTGCGGCGGCGAGCCCGGGCAGCGCATGGCCGGGGTTGCGACAGGGAGCGCTATGGGTCGCCCCATCCCCTCCCGGACCTCCGGACCCGCTCGGCTCTCCGGGCGTGCTGGGCAGACAAGGAACCTGTGCGGCCCCGAGGCTTGGCCGCGGGTAAGGTTGGGCATGCGGGTCTCGCCTGTTCCGCCGGGGTCGTGGCTTAACTGCGCCCGGGCACAGCCTTGCGAAACAGCTTACAGGACTGGATCCTTGGGCCATACTTGCCCTATTAAAAATACAACCCTAAATTTAAGAAACCATAAAAGTTTCTTCTTAACTTTTTTCCTCTTTTTTTCTCTTTTATTTTTTTCAACTCTTTTTCTAACAAGCATCTTCAATTAAGATGGAAAAAAAAAATCTAAACGTGATTGCTGTGGCTGTCGCTTTTAAAGTGGGTTTGATTTTATTGTTGTGGGAGGATAAAGTAGCATAATCCATTTGTGCCTCATGTACAGTCACTTTTTCCTCTGTGTATTTCTAGGACCAGAATGCAGAGAAAAAAACCCTGAATTTTTATATTTTATTTCTAAACTTTAAAATTATACACTATCTTTTTAGTAGATTATATAGGTGGCACATGCCAAATAGATCTTCATAAAGCCATGTCTAAGATTCTCTGAGCCAATATAGGAAAGATAAAGCTGATGGTATTTTCCAAAAAGAAATGAGGAGGTCTTTCCAAATAGTATCTCTGAGACTTGTAGACATGGCTTGTTATGGGTGAAGGGGTGGTTGGTTTGGGGTGAGGGAAAAAGAGTGGATCTTGGAGTGCTTCCTACACACACCTTTATAATAGGTTTGATTTTGTAGGTGCAGAAGAGTTAGAATAAAGCACTTAGTAATTTCTGAGATGAACACAACTCCAGCTAGCAGATAATTTGTTTATATTAATTATTCCTGTAACAAATAAAAGTGGTGGTCGAGATTTTGGCCCCATAATGACATATTGAATAGAGTCAAGGCAGTGCTGATCCTCCTGCCTTTTAGGTCAACAATATGGTTGTTTACCGTACAACATTTTATGTTTCCTGCAGTGGCATCCCTGCTAGGAGTGGGGAAGGAAAAATGAGGGAAAATCTTAGGAGACTGAGATCCAAGACATGTCAGAATGAAAGTGTTTGTCCAATCTGAAGTTACCATTGTGTTGTCTTGTGGTTCATGTTTTGAGACTCCTCATTACTGACATTACATTTTCATTTCACTTTCTTTTTGACATTTCTCTGATGACACTCCATACTGGGCTGTTTTGCTTTGGGATTTTATTTGTTTATGTTTTATTTGTTTGTTTTGGGCAAGAGGAATAACATGTGTTGTGGTGTATATGTGTTGTCTTAACTTCTCTTTCCACAGCTGGCTCCTCCTCCACAGTAAACTGGGTAACTAATTCCTCTCAGATGGTATAATTTTCCTAATTACTATTATTTGCACCTGTTTTTTAGCAAACTTTTGATCATTGCATATGTGAATATGTAGTCTTTAGACTCTCTTAAGCTTGGTAAATCTCACAAATGTGTAAATAAAATAGTTAATATTAGTAACTAAAGGAGAAAATAGCAGTACATGGTGAATGACTTTGTATTATATTTATTTTACTAAAAATATAGTCTTTGCTCCCAAGGGGTGTTAGAAGACAAGCCTTCTACCCATCCAGAAAACCTTAAGAACAGCCAGCCACAGATAACAATAACAAAGCTTGTTACCTTATTCTACAGAGAGAGAAGCATTGGGAGCAAACCCACTAATGCTCTGTTGTTGTCACAGGGTATTTATTTAAGAAAATGGTTTTGAATAAATATTTTGCTCAGAAAACAGGCAGATATCTCTGTTTAGATGTTGTTAAACCTCTGGTTTTTTTCCTTCTGCACTGCTGAATTTGCTCTCCATTGTCATGCTTAGAGCACTACAGGAATTTCCACTTTTGGTGCCTCTCAAACTACGATGTGTATTTTCTTTTCTAATGCCCTCTTCACTTAGCCCACCAGTTACTGTGAGTACTGTTGCAGCTTGTCAACTCCCTCCCATCTCTTTCCCTCATTCGTCAAATGTTTTCTGGCTCATTTTCTTTCATACATTTGTTAAATCCCCCCTAACTTTTGTTAACTTCTCTGCTCTGCCCATTGAAATGTTTAGGCTGCTCTTGATTTTTTGACTAGAGTCTATCACTCTAAGCAGCAGTAGTCTGTAGTATTCCCTCAGGTTTCTGTCTAGTTAGTTGTTTCTTGGAAAGCAGTGATTTTGGGATAGCAAATAAGCTTTGTAAAACTAGGACACCCAGGGTCAAGCCTAGTGGTCTTAAGTACTTCTATAATATAAAAATATGTAAAATATTCTTCAGTTTGTCTTCAGTCTCAGAGCCTTTCAGCCCTTGCATATTATAAGTTTAAATCAGATATTTGCTCTGTCCCAAATTCTGTGCAAATAAAAATCAGTGCTTTAAGTCACCTTTAAGGTAAAGTGACCTTTAAACATCTTATAATAAAGGTAGCTTGAGAGATTTGAGTTGAAATGTATCTACAGTCAATGACAGCAGTAAATAATTGACTCTTTGGTGCTGCTTCTGATTATTATGTGCAGCCTGAGTATTGACTTGGAGTTGTGAGACTAAAATCAAGTACATGTAACTCAAACTGGCATAGCAGGGAAGATGCTGCTCACTCATTCACTTAAAAATAAAAGATCAGAATCTACCACAATTACTAGACTTCAGTTATTGTGGATAATACTGTGTATATTTTAACTGTGGTTAGGAAGATGTTTTTATAGTCACTTTTCCCATTGCTTTATAAATATAAGCAAAGGTTTCATACTAAATATGCTGATATTTTTGCGGCCAGAAAAAAAAAAGAGATAAAAGTAATTATCAGATCTTCAGCAAAAGCAACTGCTGTGTCTAAAGTAGTGTGGTGATTCCTTCAGCATCCACTGGAGTGCTTGTGAACACAGGCTGCTATTAGTGGGCAGTCAGCTGGGCTGCTGCAGCAATTCCTGTTTTATGTTCTGCATGGTTTTGCTGTGAACTTTTTGGTGTCTCCCCAGGCCCCAAGCCAAACCTGTCTAAAGCAAGCGGTTTGTATCTGAGCATAGGAAAGGCTCTTGTTAGGATGATGCAGAGGTTTCTGCTTGTGAAACTGAGTACAATTCACTTGTTAATTCACCTGACCAAAATTTTCTGCCCTCACAAAAATGCTCTTCATATAAGTTTGGAGTTCTGAGAAACAGTATACAACTTACAACATATGTAGTGATTTTCTCACAGTTTTAGCTATTTTTTTCCATGTAAATACTAGTCCATAAAAAAAAATCGCAGGTATATAAAAACAATAAAGTAAATGTAAGGAGGCAGTAATTATTTCCCCACTTGAAAAACAGAAGGCAAAACCACATTATAAACTCATTATGAACTTACATAAGGTTTCTTCAGAGGAAACAGTATTCCTGAATAAAAAGAAATTTTGGTGTCTTTACTGAATAGCAGCGAAATTTTTGTAAGTCACAGCAACGAGGTAAATCAGATAATCTATTTTGGCAGTGCTTCTTCATGTTGCTCTGAAGGGTTACAAGATTAAATCTCTTTGAATTGGTTTGTAATATGTTACTGTCTTCTTCACCTAAATTTGTGGGATACTTTGTCCAAGAAAATTAAAAGTAAGCATTGCCTGGAACTTAGGAGAAGTTGATGCTGAAATATGATGTCACAAGGATCTAGGCATGTTAATATACACGTTGTGTCAAACACTGTGAAACCTGAATTTCTTTAGTTATTCCTTTGAGGTGGGATGAACAGGAGAGAAACTGCTCATACAATTACATTCACAGAAGTGTATGTAAGGATCATCAATTATTTTTTTTAAATCTGCATTTTGAATTTGTTCCACAAATTGGCGGGGGGGGGGAAGTTTCATCATTGCAAAGGATTAAAGAGGTATTTCTGATGAAAGTTTTTTTTGAAATACAGTAATGTACATGCTAGTCCAGACAGCATGATTACACAGTTCTTGTATTTCCATCTTCTCATCTTCTGCCTATGGTGTTATGCTTTGTTTCAGCCGTGCAGGCAACTGCAGGTCCCCAGGAGATTCTGTCATTTGTGATGAAGTTCTTTGCAAGTTTCCTATCCAGACCCAACTGGCATACTCTGGCTCAAAGGTTCAATTAAATAGTGGCAAATTGACAGATTTGATAAGAAGTCTTGAATTACACTGCTCTCACTTCAGCCAATACAGCTTATCCTGATTTCTGAATGTGCAGAAGCCAATCTTCCTGTCTTCTCTAGGACTGCTAGGCTGTGTTTAACCACCACTTTTCCCAGCTGTCCCAGCTGACTGGTAGGCTACATCTTCTCTTCATGTGTACATTTCCTTCCAGTGATACTGAGAGCAAACAAAGGTTATTGCACATTCAGGTTTTGCCTCAACATGCAGTTGGGATGTGGCTGAAATGCACAGTGTGATAAGGAGAGAGTTTTTCAGTCTGTCAACGGCTTACTCAGTTTCTTTGTGCAGTTCTGCATTTTGGCATTAAAAAACCCCTCCAACATACAACAGCCTCAAATGGTCCACTTAAAGCTTAGTATTTACTGATTCAAAATTTTATATCAAAATTCATATCCAAGACTTAGAAAAGCTGTGTAGTTTTACTGGCTTCAACCTGTGTAATTTACTAAATGAAGATTCTGCTGCTTCTTACTGTTACTTCAGGCAGGACTGTGCCTAAAGAGTAGATGAACTTAGCCATAAATCTTGTGGTACAAAAGGAGGCCAGTTATTGTTGGGTTTTGTAGAGAAAGGGATAAGGGAGCATTTCAGACCTCTCTTTGTTTGCTGTACAGAGTCTCATCATAACCTTAGACAAATGTAATCATATGACCTTCGTGCTTTCCTAGTGTTGTACACTGAGTCTTGAGGAACAGAGTTTTGTCTAGAAATACCTCAGTTGGTGACTAGGCATTTAACTAAATGTGTGTATAATTGGTGGTTGTTGCTACCTCAGGAAGAGAGAGAAGTTAAATATTTAAATATTTAAAATACCAACCAGAACAAAGCAATAGCAATTGCTTGAAGTGAATTAATACTACCTTAAAACCAAAGTATACCAGTTATGGCCAAACACTGTACAATATCCATTAATTTCTATATTTTTTCACTTATTTTAATAATATTGCTTTCCTATATGGTGATGTTCTAACTGAATGTTTTAAGATCACTTTTCACTACATTCCAATATAGAAAAAGACATGAATCTAAAATGAGGATTGTTTGCCAACATTTAAGAAAATATTTTTAGAGCTTAAGTTGTATTTTCTTTGAAACAAGTTTGCTTATCTATTTGCAGTTAGATACAGTATGTAAATTCTTCAGTAACAAGTATTCTGTGCCAAACTCAAGACTGAGTCCATGTTCGTTAGACAATATTGTGAGTTTTTAAAATCCAGTTATTAACTTTGATCTGCCTTTAACTCTGTAAGGTGTGTGTTTGTTTTAATATTGAAAGTATTGTGATTCTCTTCCCAGTATGCCCCATATGGGAATAGAGGAGCCCTGTCTCCCCTGCTCCAAGTTGCTGGCACGGTGCTTTTCTTTGATGTCCCTGGGTTAATGCAAAGTCCTTCTACTGCCTTGTAGCTCCTGATGTGGACACTGTCAAAGGCCAGTAAATGTCTCTAACATTTTGGAAGAGACAAATAATACTGTGCTGTAAGACTCTCAACAAAATAGTTAAAGGTAATGCACATTGTTGAATTTAGGTGTTTGCCTAAGAACTTGCTGTTCTGACCTGAGACAGAGGCATTGTTTGGGGAATTTTTTTTTCCTTCCTTACTTAGAGAGCACAAAACCTGAGCATGCAAAGCATGTAATAAGATTCAGAAAGGTATCTCGTATTAGATCAGTTATGAAGAGATAATAAGCTGCCAGTTATTAGTGCAATGCATGCCTCAGTGGTTTAATGTGCCTCATTAACCTGAACAGTGAGCAGTGTTTCCAAGCACAGAGTATGACAAGATCTTTTGCAGTTAGTGTGCTTATATAGTTTCCTTTTAAGGAGGCCATTAACCAAATTTCAGTTTCTAAAAGCTACAGTGTTTAGGTATGATAAGCAATTTAGCTTGTAATCAAGAAATAGGAACAAGATTCACTGCTAGACTTCGAAGTGTTTTCTTCCCTCCTTTCTGCCACTCCCAAATTCTCCTTTTTCTTTTGTTTGAGTGCTAGGAGAAGATAGTGATGAATTGTTCCACAGCTCTTAGATATTGCCAGAAATTGTTAATGAGACTGGAAGCATTTGTGATCATACAGGAAGCATATATGTGTGGAGCTAAGAGACATAATCAGTTGGCTTTGAGAATGACTATTTGCTTTACAGATTGGTATTGTTTCTAAACAGTTTCAATGTGCAGTGCAGAAAGTTTTATATATATAAAATGTATCTATTAGGAGATAACACAAGTGAGCATTTAAAACCATTTTAAATGTTGCTGTCTTAGAATTGCAGTATCCACAGGTATGTATGCCAATGTGTAGTAACAGTCAGAGGAAAGCTACAGTAGAGCTGAAAATTCACTGTAAAAGCTTTTGAGTGCCATCACTGTGCCTGGGAGGTGGCTGGGTCTTTCTTTGCTCCCATGGCTTGTAGCTAGTGTAGCCCCATTGACTTTCCTAGAAGGGAAATTCAATGAACCACTCCAAGCCCATTGGGGTGATTCATCTTCCGCTTACCAAGGGGAGAAGAAGCCTCTACAGAGAATCCCAGATCGTGCTTAGATGGAAGGGACACACAAGGATAATTGAGTCCAACTGCTGGCCTTGCACATAGTCACACCATGTGCCTGAGAATGTTGTTCAGAAGCTTCTTGAACTCTGTCAGGCTTGATGATGTGACCACTGCACTGGGAAGCCTGTTCCAGTGCCCAGCCACCCTTTGGGTGAAGAGCCTTTTCCTGATATCCAACCTAAACCTTCCCTGACACAACTTCATGCCATTTCCTTGCGTCCTGTCACTGGTCAGCACAGAGATGAGTGCCTGACCCTCCACTGCTCCTCCACTTCCCCTCACAAGGACCACAGTGAGGTCTCTCCTCAGTTTTCTCAGGCTGAACAGACCAAGTGGCCTAAGCTGCTCCTTGTGGCATTCACATTCTCTGGACAGAGAAACATAATTCTGTCTCTCAGGATTTTGCTAGTGAAGCACAGAGAGAAGAAAAGAAAACAATCCTTATCTCTGCTCCTTTGTTTTCCCCATGTGGTATAGAGATTGTCTGCCTGAGGTGATTACTTGATTGGATTCTAGTGGTGGTTGTTTGGGTTCAATGACCAATCAGATCCAGCTGTGCCTGGACTCTGAGCAGAGAGTCACGAGTTTGTTAGTTAGATATGGTAAGTTAAGAAGTAAGTATGTAGAATAGTATAGAATCTCTTCAAATAGTATATTAATGTAATATAGTATAGTTTTAATAAAGCAAGTGTTCAGCATTCCAAAGCCTTCTGATCTGGAGCCAGAAATCATCATTCCTTCGTTGGGATCGCCTGTGTTATCAATAGCTCCTCATAAGGCTTTCCCTTCGTGGCCCTCCTTTGGACACTCTCTAATGGCTTCATGTCTTTTTTATATTGTGGCACCCCAAACTGCCCCCAGCACTGGAGGTGAGGCCGCCCCAGTGCAGAGCAGAGCAGAGCAGGACAATCCCCTCCCTTGCCCAGCTGGCCATGCTGTGCCTGATGCCCCCCAGGACACAGTTGCCCTCCTGGCTGCCAGGGCACTGCTGACTCACAGTCAACTTTCCATCGACCAGGACCCCCAGGGCCCTTTGCACAGCGCTGCTCTCCAGCCTCTCATTCCCCAGTCTGTCCGTACATCCAGGGTTGCCCCATCCCAGGTGCAGAATCTGGCACTTGCGCTTGTTGAACTTCCTACAGCTGGTGATTACCCAGCTTTGATTTGTTGGAGTCTCTCTGCAGGGCCTCCTTTACCTTCGTTTGCATTTTGTAGTTTTGCCACAGGTCCTCATCTTGCTCTTTTCTGGTTTTATTCTGACCCTCCTTGCTGCTGTTAGACAAGGCACTGCCAAGTCAGGTCAGGCTGTTGCTGGGCACAGAGAGTGTTTCATGCTGTACCCAAAGCTCCATCTCCCTGACCTTCCTTGTCAGAAAGCACTGTATTTGTAAAAATGCCCCATGTCTTTCTAAGCAATCTATCGCAAGCAGCTGTTTTAGTTTTCTGTGGATCATTAGATGCTGAAAGAACATTTTCCACACACACACATGCTCACACACACAAGTCTATTTAAACTGAATGACTGTTGAAATATTTAGGGTGTTTAGCTTCATAATGCTTTCTAAACACATTTTTTGCCAAAGGTTTAGTAATAGTTAATGTTATTTACATGTGCTCTAGTAAAATATAGTACATTTCATGTTCTATTTAAAACTATATATTTTTATAATAAATTCATTCTTCACCAAGGGTGAGTGAATATTATGTTCCTTGTGTCAAACCCTTGCTTCCTGAGCCATCAAAAACAAATAATATAAGTGATTATTAAGAATCATGTTCTGCTGACTGAATAGAGGGCTCAATTCTGAAAGACTTAAAAATGTAGTTTCCCTCTTCTGGCCTGAAGGAATAGATAAGGCTGATTACAAATGCCAGCTTCTTTGAGTGCACTCAATGATAGTTGGATGTTGACATTTTATTTCCAAGAGGCACCTGTGACATTTTGGTAGGCTCACCTGTAAGTAAGCAAATAAAACTGCCATTCCTTGGTGCTTGCCAAAATGTCAGCCCAGTGGTGGCACTGGTCACACTGACACTGCATAGCTGAGAGAATTATGAAGAGAGGGACTATGATATTATAATTTGTCTGCCATTTCTTTACTAATTCCTTCAATAAACTGGAATTTAAGGAGAAACTCACATCCATTACTCTATCTTTAGCTTGTACTTCTGAATTTGTCTAGGAATTGCAAGGTAATTCTCCACCGTGTTTACGTGTATTGATGTTCTTCTACCTGGAACCACTTTCTTGCTCTGAAAATGGTGTGATGATTATCTGTCAGTCACCTAAATCAGCTTAAACCTTTTGTTTCATTTTATTCATATACATTCAAAAAGAAAAAAACCCAAAGATTGGATTATGGCATTGGAAACACAGCTACAAAAGAAAAGCATAAACAAGAAAGTGTATTCGTACATGGTAGCTGATGAAAGGGATCTTCCTTAGGTATGCAAAAAAAATTAGCTTGTGTGGGGTAATAGCTCTGTAGCCTGATGCCTTGTGACATATTTTTGACTTGATATCTATTTTAATCTATTTTATCTATTTTATATTTTTTAAAGAAAGACTCTTCATCTGTTTTGGCCTTCCATACTTTTTTTTGGTTTTTTTAAAATTTATTCTCCAATTTTCTTAGGGAAGCCTACTTCAATCAAATACAAGTGTCTTGTTGCATGAAGCTGAAATAATCCAGATTTCCCCTCCCTTCAGCAATTCTGAATTTATGTTTGTAGCTCCATAGTATACATACTCATAGATACAAATGCCTTTCTTGCAAGTCAAAACATTTTTAAGAGAGTCAAAAATTTTAGGAAGCATTCATTTTATGAGATTTTATTAAACATCCTTTAAAATTTTAATGAGGTAAATAATGGTAACACACATCACATGTTTACTTCTTTTTTTCTAACCACTTTCTTCCTAGATGTTTTAAACTTCAGTCTTCCAATCACACATTTATTGATTAAGGACTTGTGTTTAATGCAAATAAAACCCCCTGTTTATCCAAAATGCAAACTAATTCCCATTTGAAACACCTCTGCAAATCCTCACAAATTTGTGCTACCTCTGCATTTTGCTCGTAGTGTCTTTTATAGGTTAGAATCCCTGGGAATTCACTTTTCCAGAGAGACAGTGATGGGTCCTAGAAAATGAGAGCTGCCACAGATAAAACTTAGCACAGCCCACAAATAGAATGGGATAATATGTTATCTAAGTAATAGCATTTAACTAGAAAAAAACCCAAACCCAACCAAAACAAAACCAATAAAAGAAGCAGCATTATAAAACATTTTAAAATGAGACAGAAGTCCTCTTCTACTTTCTTTACTCTGTTGCAAAGGGGTGATGTTATTTAAGTATTGCTTTATATTAACCATCTTTATTAATAGTCCTTAACATACTCCAGACACCTTGTAACTCATAGATGAAGACTGAATGCTTTTAATATCTCTGTTTTATTCTTAATATTGTTTGAAACACAAACAAGCCATTACATAATTGTACTTTTCAGTGTGAAAAGAGTCATCACGATTTGTTATTTGGTGAAGAATGTAGCACCTTCCCCTGCAACTCAGTCTTTCACAGACTTTTTCCTTATTAGGGATTTCTTATTCTTGGTTTTGTCTTCAATTTACCTTTACCCAGCTGTGCTCCCTAAACTCTACCTTCTTAATACTCTTCCAGACTACTTCTGAGTAAACTTTGTTATTGTTTATGCACTTTGGTGATGTGATCTTCTGGACCATCTCCTATTCTTTAACTTCATTCCATCATAAATCACCTTTTAGAAAATAAATTATGTTCTTATTGCAGGAAATGACTTGGATAGGTACCAACACCACTTGCTGGAACTTCAGCAAAGACTGTTGCATGCTGACAAGGAAAACAAAAAAAGGTCACACGAACTGAGCAGTGCTCTAGATGAAATTAAACATATAGTTGCAAGAGGAATGAACGTGAACATGACAAAAAATCACACAGGTGTGTAGGGGTTTTCTCTGGTTTTTGTTTTGTTGTTTTGTTGTTGTTGGTTTTTTTAGCACACCAACATGTAAAGTTTAGTGATCTGGCTTCTTCCCGCTGTTTAATGGAACTTTTTAGTTACCTTGCCTTACAGACTGTTGTACATCTTTATCTATCTGCACACTGTAGTTACATGCAACAGATTTTTTAGTTTGATTTTTTAACTTAAAATAAATTATGTAGTTGTGCAGGATCTGTTTCCCTCCCTGTTGAGACTGGCAGAGCCTCTTCCCTGGGGAGAGAAGGGAAACTAGAAGAGGCATCTCTGTGCTGGAGACATTTCACAGTATCCCCCAACTTCAGAAAGAGTCTGGGTGTGACTGAAAACTACCATTTAACAATCCTTATTTTCATTCAGTACAGCAGACTGATAATCAGACTAAAATGGGGAATTAACAAGGACTGTTACAGGGGAAGAAAGAGGAAGGTGCATTCCTTCTTTGTATAGTCAGAGTTGGTTTTTCTCCTGTTCTCCCCTGCCAGTTTTTGTCTGTTTATCTGATATTGATTCATTGGGACTGTTCAAAAGTGTATAAACAAAGGGCTGAGCATTGGCAGGGTGGTGGCCTTAGGAGCTTTAGGATAGAGTCATGTTGTCAGCCCCCAGTAACCCCACATACTGTGGGCAAAGAGTTACTGCCTAATGCACAAAGGAGCAGTAAAGGGGAGTGCAAGTTCCCCTTCCCCCTACTTTTGGTTCTTATTGGAGCCAGCTAAATTTCAGAAAGTATTCAATCTGTCAGTTCACAGGATTTAAGGCAGAAATTTCTTAAAATTGCTGAATAATTTTCCTTTTATTTTTACTTACCCTTCTGCTTCCCATTCCAGCCATGTTTTATTGTACAACCAAAATTGAAAGATTTATTGTAGTCAATGGAACTAAACTCCCTTGCCCAATATTTGATAGCTACTACTTCCAAATAAAGAAGGAAAGTCCTTGAAAAGTTGTGAAGGTGGTTTCTATGCAGCAAAATTCCAGTATATTTAATGGCTTAACAGTGTGGAAGGACTTGTGGGTCTCTCCTCATACACAAATGTCTGGGCAGATATATATGGTTGCTTTGGGGGTTTTTAAAAGTATTTTCTGTAAGGCAGGAAATCTCTTTTTAGACCAAATTTCCAGTGGGAATATCTTTTGGAAGTTGAAGAACTTAAATTATTGCCCATTCAGTAAGCATCTGCCTTTCTTATTCTAAGCTAAGTGAATAAAGCTGATCATGGGTTTTGTGATACTTGTATGTAACTTTGAAGGGTGGTACATTTTGGGATTTATTTTAGATGCATTTCTTGGGAAAAGTGACTTTCCATCCTAGTCAATAATGTTCTGTTGCTTTCATTTTTATTTTAAAGTAGTAAAGAAAAATAAAATCCCTACTTTTCTCTTAACTGCTGTAGTCTTTTGTTTCTTGAATAGATTTTAAAGGCCTATTTGTGGTCATTCTTTTTACCATAGAACTTTTTATAAACTGAGAACTTTTGCTTGAGCTGCGAAAACCACCATGTGTTACTTTTTGGGGAAAGCATTTAAGTTTATGAAATAGTTAAGAAGGTTATTAATCAGAATCTGTGTTTCTTTTAATTTAAAAGTTGTTTGCCAACCATATTAAAAAAAAAAACCAAAACCAAACAGTTTTTTTACTGCTGCCTTTAAAATAACTACTTACTGTGTTTTAAGATGACTCAATCCTGCAAGTGTGCAGGCACAGGGAAATACAGATGGTATCCCAAGATGTTCAAGCTTGGAGTGCTGCACCACCACCTGAGTGGGAAGGAGTTGTACTGGGAGATTCTCAATTTAATATAATGTAATATATATGATGTATAATAATTTCTGAGGAATAGTTCTGATTGAATAACCTTGTTGTGGTAGTCTGCCAGTGTTCAGTTGAGCAAAACAGGTGAAGAAATAGGCTTCTCTGCTTGCTTTTTATTTTATGTGGATCTCTGTGTTTGTTGTGTCTTTTTAAGGTGATTTAAAGTGGAAAGAGTTAAACCTCCCCAGAAAACTCCCCATGACTCTTACAAATATGTACTACTATCTCCCTCACCTTCGGGAATATGAAGATGCAATTTTCCCAAATGTTATTTTTGGGCAACAGAGAACTGGAGGTAGGAAATAAAGTTTGGCTTCTATTTGCTATATGTTTGTATTTTTTATTTATTTCTAGCAATGAAGCATACTCAAAAGTTTGGAATGGATTTTCTCCCTCAACTTTCTAATATTGCCAAGCTGAATGAATTTTAATGGCAATAGCAAAAGTACTTTTATAATGCCCACCCCTATTTCAAGTCTTTATCTCAAAGTATTCTGAAAACCTTTTGAAATAGCAATAAAATAATCTTAATTGAAAAATAAGATTATTTTATTGTTTTAATCATATATTCATATGGCTAAGATGCAGTAGCTGACATTTTTTTCCCCACAAAATTAGTATGGATGAGGAAGCCGGGGCAAATTTACAATGCATTCAGTTTGCCAATGTGAGAAGCAGAGGGAAAGGTGATGTGATCATTTAAAGGCCATTAATATGTCTTCAATGTAGCTTTTTCATCCACATGAGAAATCAGCTGGCACCTGTAGAAATCATAATGAATTCCAGTGAACTATAACACAAATTTTAAATGTGTTGTCCAAACTGTCATGTGACAGGTAAAAGGAATATGCAAAAATAGTAAGCAAAGAAGAAACCAGTCACCCATTTTGCTGAGTTTTGTAGTTTGTTGAAATTTTTACTTTTCTCTAGGGTGATTTTATATGAGGAAACATTGGCAGTGTTTCTGATTTAACTAAAAAACCCCCAAACCCTGGGCCATGCTCATGACAACGGATAACTTTCTACAGACTACTTATTAGTAGGTGTAGTTGTAGCAATGTGATCTGTGTTGGAGTTCTCGATGGAGTGCCCATAGATCATTGTCACTAATAAAAGAATATGTTTAACCTTTTGTTTGTACAGGAAAATCACAAATAGCAAGACTGCAGTTTAATAAGTACAGCTTGACCTTCAGTGTATAAAATGAAACAAACCCCAATGGTTTAACGGGATATGTGCTGGGGAAGAACATTGGCACTTTGGTTTTTGACACTGGCATGGAAGTTAAAGTCAGAAGCAAGTCACTAATTGCACCTACTGTTTTATTTCAAACTGTTGCTTCCTCACCAGCCTTCTGGGATTTTGGTGAATAGAAATCACCTGCAAGAACTAAGATTCCACAGGTTTAGTGAGCTATGTTTGGGTGCTGATTTAAGTAATGCCCATAATAATGAAAAAAGAGACATCCTGCTTATGGTCTGATGATGTAATACAGCACAGGTTTGCTACTAGTGGAGTCTTTGCCAGAGACAATTTCAGTTCCTTTATTTTTAATAACAGTAACATCTTAGTTCTTTTATTCTTATTGATGCTATGAAAACCATTGATGCATATCAATTAAACTGCTCAGTAGGATTTTTGAAGTGGGTTCCTTTCTGAAATACACAGCATTCACTTCCTATGAGAACCTGCTCACTAGAGCAGTGCAATAACTCACTTTTGAATCTCAGTAGCAAACACCTACGTATTTGCCAGAGGCAGTGGTATCTCCAAGTTCCCAAGTGTAGACCTGGTGTTTATAACACAGACACAGGTGTCTCTGAACTAAACATAGCTGGAGGTATCTCTCCATCCAGGTAGTAGACCAAATGCTGTCACAGTGCTAAGGAAGTATTAACTGTCACCAAGTTTCATGGTCACATCAAATCAAAATTAAAATGTGATTTCAGTTTCCCTTAAAGTTACATGGCTTGAGACATTCTCTCTTTGCAGTCTCCCTGGTGATGGGTATTCCTACGGTGAAAAGGGAAAAACAAAATTACCTGATTGATACATTGCATTCCCTACTGTACCAACTATCTGAAGAGCAAAAGAAGGACTGCATAATAATCATCTTTATAGCAGAGGTAACTTTGCATGGAAAGGTGCAGGATGCTGATAGAAAATGTGGAGATTTATGTCTAAATGTAATAGTGCAAAATACTGTGTGCTTGGCCTTTGGGAGGGATTTCCTCAGGTCTGGAGGAGATGGTGAGCAGTTAGTGCCTCAGTGTTCATATGTAGGGGAAAAAACCCTGTAATGCAGATCATCAAAGGGTAAAAAGTCATATTACATTTACCAACACAGTCCTTGGATCAGATTTTCCATCAAAACCATATGAACTCATTATTTATCTCTGAAAGTAAGGTTTTCTGCTTCCAGAATTAAAGGTAAGTCCTCCATAGAAAAGTGCCATAGAACCTGAAGAAAGTAAACTTAGTCTAACAAACGTTCAAATTATTTATCTGCTGGTTTGATAATGTATATCTTGCAAAGTGTCTTGACATTGGAGACTTCTGCATGTGTTTTGGCATTTCCCATGCAAAAGAAAACTGTTCAAAGCCTTGAACATGTTTAGGAAAGTAAACAGTGCTCAAGGTAAGATATTAAGGATAAATGCTTTTTTTTCTCACTCAAAAATACCTTGATTACATCAGAAAAAAAAGCTGCAGAAAGGAATTAGCCAGTAATAGCTTCTAGCAGGTAAAATGACTGTGCAATTATTCAGACTTCATATTTATTCTTCATATTTCTATGTCCTTCCATAGACAGCATTAAATTCATGCATGTATTCATTAACAGTTACAGTTTGCTATTTTTTTATTATTTAGTCATCACTTTCGCAGGTCAAAGTGTCAAACAGTCTAGTTCACTTTAATTTTGGCCATGACTTACACTTTTCTGTTTGGATCACAATGATGAGTACAGAGGACCAATTTTATTCGCTGTAGTTCCTCTTCAGCATAGTTTTTAGGAGCTGAGCTTTGCAATTGGTATTTCACAATGAAGAGCCCTGGTAGTGATGAACTTTGCCTGGCTGCCATTCAGGTAAACTTATTACAGGACTTTAAAGGATTCTGTGACTTTTGAGTAGTTTCCCACTGTGGAGAGTCCTAATGTGACACTTTGAACAAACAGGAGCTGTGGTTGTAGTAAAAGTCCATATCAGCCAATTGAGGACTAAACTGCCGTTGTAAGAGCTACTCTCCCTTTTCTCCCAACCCAAAAGTCATGTTCTCACAGCTTCCATTCTTTTAGCCATGCAGTAAATTGGAGCAGATAACCATGCTGATCTGAGAGGTGATAAGAATGTTTTATTATGAGAGGAGGCCAGGTGTGTTCACTGGTCATAAATCCACACCTTCCTTTTTCCCACAAAGTTTTAAAAGATCAAGGTGAATGTTTACATCATGGTTAAGCTTGAGTAACTTATTTACTGAGAATGAGTTTTAAGTTCTGGGTATTTTTTTCCTTACCACAGTTCTTTATTTCACTTTTTTTTACTTATTGCAAATTTAATATATAATTGGTAACAATTATATATTAAACAATTTGTTTATTTACAGAAAAAATCTGAACTCCTAAGACAGTTATTGTGTTGCTTTAGAAATAAAACTTTCCACTCTTAATGTAGTTAACAGATATGTTTGGCACACTCACATTGTTACTTTTATAAAACACTTGTAATGAATATCCTCAAAATAAATTTCCAAGCTGTATGTTTGTTATATTAGGAAGAAATTAAATAAAATTTTTAAGTATTGCTGGCTTTAGAATATTTTGCTTAGGTGATTTTTCTCATCAGCCTTAGGCCTCTTTTGTGGTTTTTGGATTATTAACCCATAACAGCTCTTTTTACTGATAATTATATGGCTGTGCTTTACTGGCATAGCTGAACAGAATTTTAGCCAGAAAATAGCCTGGTCTTCTGCAAAAGCAGTGAAAAACAAAGTGGTAGAAATGGCAGCTGGAGATAGTTGGAAGCAAAAGTGAACTACATTGAAAGTTTGGTTGGCTTGAAATGCTGCTGTAACGTACTACATTTGTTTGGAAGGAAAAAAATTAAGTGTTTGCATATACATATTCCCTGCGAAGTGTTGTTTAATAGAAAAATGGGTGACTTTTAATGAAACCCTGCCTTCTTTTCTTTAGGTGGATGCAGAGTATGTTAAGAGTGTTGCAGAAAGTGTTAAAACCAGGTAAGTCCTACAGAGCATAACACTCAACCACCAATGTGAACACATTTGGAGCTTTTATGGAAAGAACTAGAACATTTCAACACTGAAATGGAACTGAGGCAAAGGTGCACTCTCAATATGTATGCCATAACACACTGTGAAATTGAGAAGTATGTGTATCAATTTATTTTTCATTTCTTGTTTGATAAGTATGCTTTAACTAACCAGTCAAGGTCTCAGCTTAAATCTCCGATAAATATTTACTCGAGTCTAAGTCTTTTCCCCATGAAATTAATGATGCAATTTATGCACCTGAGGTTGCATGTATGAGGTCCCCACTGACTACACAACCCTGCAGTGTAATCTGGCATCTGTCATAGAATCACAGAATCCCTTAGGTTGGAAAAGACCTGTAAGATCAGTGGAGTTCAACCATTAGCCCAGCACTGCCACCACTAAACTAGGTCCCCTAGTGCCACAACACATCCATGTTTTCCCAGGCATCTTTGTTTCCTTTTTTTAACTATTTTTCAGGAAGGCAATGGACTTGAAACAGCAGTGGGATTACATTTATAATGTTAAATGCTACTACATGATGGGCAACATGAGATGGATAGTCTTTGCCCTGCCAAATTAACCTTGGAGATATCAAATGGAAGCTTGGTTCCCACTGCAGTTCTGCTTGCTCTTATCTTTCTTGAACAAGATCCCTGGAGGAGTTGACCTTT
The DNA here is from genome assembly GCA_013399945.1 of Ploceus nigricollis. NCBI lineage: Eukaryota > Metazoa > Chordata > Aves > Passeriformes > Ploceidae > Ploceus > Ploceus nigricollis. The sequence goes on along the minus strand of VXBC01009842.1, from coordinate 424,746 downwards.
TGAGGGTTTCTGCACATCCTTCTTCACTCAAGGGTTTCCCAGACTGGGTTTTGTGTGTGGGTTTCCCCCAGAAGACTCCTCATACTGAGGCTGTTAGCTAAGTAATATTCATCATTCCTGCCTTCAGAGGGTTTAGCTCAGCTGGGGAGCACAAGGGGACAAGGACAAGGGGAAGAGGCATTCCTTCTTGGCACTGCCAAGGTACAATACCTACAGCAATTTAAACACTCAGATAATTACTGCTTTATGGCTTTTGAAAAAAATTACTGCAGAGTATTTGCTTTGTCAGGGTTACACAGTTAAGATTGATATTTTTTTCCATAATGCTGGTACTCTGTATGTTTAATTTTTAGTGTTATCTTTTGTTTACTAATCACAGGAAATGGGAAACCCAGTTTTGAAACCTCTATTCTACCTGTTTTGTGTTGGGGTTTTAAAATTATGCAATTTATGCACCTGAGGCCTGATTGTTTGTTGGTTTTTTTGTTTGGTTGGTTGTTTTTTGTTTAGATTTTTTGATTGGTTGTTTTGTGGTTTTTGGAGGAAAGGGGAGATTTGACTTCCAGGTTTGGTTCCCAAAGTAGGTTATACATTTTTTCAATGTCTCTTTAAATGGAAAATTTAATTCTTGGAGCAGAGACTAGACCCAGACTCTCCATTTTAAACTCCTGCTGTGGGACAGTATAATTTTGCTTAGAAAGTAGAATTAGAGTTGGAGCAATGGTAAGGAAACTGGGAGCTCTCATGCAAGGGGGAACAGTTGTGAGCTGTTCTAGATCATGGGTTTGGTTGTGAATTACTGCTGCATTTTGGCAACTATCTCTGGATTGTTAGTAGGCATCTACAGATGCAGGAGGAGCAGGATTTCTGAGACACACTTCTCTCCAGTGTTTTCTGAGACTTGGATGAGTTCCTGACCTGTCTGTTCTGATGGTTGTTAAAGACCCCTACTTGGTTCCAAATCTGCAGTCAATTTCTTCGATAGAGTTGTGAATTCCACTGCTGGAGGAGCAGACATAACTTTGGGGAGCTGCTGTCTGTGGTTGCCCTCAAAAGTCTTTTTGAGGAATGGGGTCTCACTAGGATTCTCTTCCCAGCTTCCCCAGAGAAGTCCAGTCTGGAGTCCTAGAGGTTATTTCTCCTCCTGCTTCCTATTACCCAGATCTTTCCAGCCTGAAGAAAACACTTGGAGATTCTGAGGACCGAGTAAGGTAAGATTGCTATATAAAACCTAAGAACTTTTGCTAAGAGTGTCAAATGGAAAATTCAGAAAAAGTCAGCATTGTTTGAGATGATAATGTTTTTATGTTTCAGAGTTAAAGGACCTCATTTGTACTTGTAAAAAAAATTTACAAGGAGATCTTGAGAAAAGCTGTGCTGCACATCAGCTTCAGGGTGAGAGCCAAGGCATCTCCTTTAGGTCTTGACTCTAGGCATCCAACAGGTTTTAAACCAGATGGATAATGCCAAGAAGTAATAGGCTACATGATCTGTCATAAAGGAAAAAATAGAAAAATCTTTAATGGAACTGATGAGGGAAAGTCTCTGTGAACACTGAGAGGAAAGCCCATGTGGCCTTCTAGCTAACTACTGACAACTCCTGTGGGTTTAATTAATGACCTAACTTTTGGTGATCATTGAGTTTTTATCTACTGTTACTACATCCTTAATGGTGATTTCATTCACTCACATGCCCCAAATTACAGAGATTATAACCTAAAAAAAATTATTTATTAGAGAAAAGTATTCTTCATCAGCAATAACTAATTTATCAGAAGCCACTGTAACAATGCAGCAAGAGAGTTGCTGTACTAAGAGTTTAGGCTGGAGAAAATCAGCTAGTATATTTATATATGTATGTGTCTGTATATTGGCTTTATTAAATAAGCCTTATGTGTTCATACCATAGACCATAAACAAGTTTACCTACTTATAATTTAGTTTTAGATATGATTAGATTTGGATCAGTTATAATTTTAGGTTAATTAAATACTGATAAATTACTCTGTAGTCTTTCAGTGTTGACTATCAAGCATCATTGTCATCCTCTGCTAAAATGAGAGACTGTACAAAATATGTGTTTATATTTAAACCTGAAAATTATGGTTATCAACCTGCTTTTGTGCTGTTCATATGTAAAACCATTTACTTTTTCATCTTTAAATAATCCATGTGTCTTTATTTCTACTCTTCATAAAATAATGAGTAGAATCTTTTAAGTCATTTGACATGAATAACTTGTTAGACATTTTGTTTCAAGTTCCATTGACAGAGATCAAATTTTTTTGTTTATTTAATGTTAACTTTTATAGGAAAATGAAATTATTTACAAATGTTTACATTGATTGTAGATGAATGCTTTTGCACTTAACAATGGGTTAGAATATACAACCTTACAATTTTATTGTAGAGACAAAAAATGCAGAGCATTAGAAGTTCTCTTAATATAGAAATAACTCTTGCAACCCCCTCAAAATCTTATCAGAATTTGCTGCTTATATTTAGGTGGAGAACTAAACAGAATTTGGATTATAGCTTTTTAATGCTATATGCTCAACCTAAGGGAACATTTTATTTACAGGTATGTCCATATTATCATTAAGTAGCAGCAATACCTCTGTACTGATGATTAGTTTTGGCAATTTTAGTTTCAAAGACCTCAATAAAACCAGCAATCTATTGTCATTTTCTGTGTATTTTGCCTATGCTCCTTACAAGCATCCACATATTTCTGTATTTATATACATCTTGCAGACAGGTACTATTTGATTAAAACCATCTCTACTTTCTTGTCATTTGTGAGGTTGAAGAGCAAGGTAACTGAAGCATAAAACCCTTATTTGATTAGGTTAAGAAAGTCAGAGTTTAGTATATTTTTACTTACTGCAGCCAGGAAAAATAGTAGTGATAAGTCCAGGTTATAGCCCAATTACAATGAAGTGAAATATTTCAGACAGGGAAATACCAGTAGAGTGATACTTGAGATAAGATCAACTACAAGTTGGCACAGATCCTTAATTCTCCAGAAGATTTTGTGGTAATCTTTAAGAAGATCCCCATGCATTTAAGCTTAGCTTTAACCATCATTCTAGATTTGTGCCAATTTGGACTCCATAAAGATCTTAATCACCACCAGAGATTCCAAAATTTATAAAAGTTGTTCAGTCATGGAACAGGTCTATAAAATTTCATGTAGGTCAATAATGTCAACAGTTTTTAAAAAAGCTCAGAAGAGCATTTTGCCTCAGAGTTGGTATTCCATAAGGACATCNATGAGCACACATAATTAGTCTTGACATCTACAGAACAGTTGATGTCATGAGTCAGACAAGATCTTTGCTGAATAAACACTTGTTCTAGGATACTGCTGAACCAGGATTTAAGGAAGTAGTTTTGTGAAGTCCATTGAAGCTCACAGGCTTACACTGGGGATGAACCTTACCCACTGATTACCCACTGATCAACTTTTCTACTTAAAGCTTTCCGCCCCCCCCAACCTGAGAGAACTTTGAGGTCCTTGTTTCCACTTTCACTAAACCTCCTGGCATTCACCAGAGACCCTTGAAGCACTTACAATAATGGGATCATAACATAGCCATAAAAGCAGGCAATCCAATCCCAGCCTAGTAGTGAGGACATGCATTTATTATTTCTATGTAGACTTAGTTCACTGAAGGAATCAGATATTTCAAATCTGAAAGAAACACAGATACAGTAGTTTTTAAGTGTTTTCTATTAGCACTGAGATGAAACAAAAATAAACCATTAAATAAATCTTAGCTTCTTCAGATAAAATTTCTTATCAAGCTCTAACTTGTAGCAGTTTCCTGAACTACTGCTATGATTTTTTTATTACCTCATATGGAGGTTGGGAAAGCTTTTTGTATTTATATATTATATATATATACACTAGTAATATACATTGCCAGCAGCACTTCTCTAATGGATTTAAAGCCTGAGCAATATCTCAGTGAGTTCACTAGGACTCTTTATATGGATGGTTTTTTTCCTTCCCCTCACTAGACTCTAGGTTAGGCCTGCTATTTGGTGGAGCTCCTAAAAGGAGCTCCACAGTTTTCACAATTCATTGTCAGTGAGACAAAATATAAAAATACTCTAATAAAATTCAGAAAGGAAGAACCTTCCTGTCTGATACCTAAACTTTCATTGTATTCTTCCACTTTTTTGTTACTACTCCATTTTTACTTCTCTTAGACAGACAACCTGCATAAGAAAAATGAATGGAAACCCATTTGTTACCTATCATGTAGGAAATTTTCATAGTCTTGGTGTAGTGGATGTATATTTTTTAATTCAAAAGCACTGATGAGTGAAGGGAAGTTAGCTGTGATTATGTGTTTTGCTGGCCTTCCCATGGCAATGGGGCAAGTGGACTAGGCAGATCATATCTTAAATTTCCTGATCCAGCTATGTGCAGCTGCACAACTTCCTTTGGTAGATAAGAGCATATGAGAAAACAAGTGGCTGTAAGCTGAAGGCAGGAAAAAAATCAAATTAGAATTTGGATACAAAGTATTAAATATTCGGGATAATAAAATGTTGTATAGCATACTGAAAAAAACGGATACTGGAATCTCTAAGCAATGAGAGAGGTTCTCCAAGATGTGCTTTAGCTGAACACAAATTACAGGGTTAAATAAATAACTTTAATAGCTTGGGCTACATAGGATATCAAACTACATCCTCTAATAATCATTGTCAGCTTCAAGAAAAACCATCTCAGACGTCAAAATTACTTTCTGTTCATAACCACATTCACAGTCACTTTGCATCACAGCCTCTGTGCTTCTAATCTTCACTGGTTTTGCATCCTTTTCTATGGTGTTTCTCAATATGGTGGCCTCCCTAGGTTTTTGAGATACTCTAGTCTGCTTTTCATCCTTTTTTGGTGCCCCTCAATTTCTCTTTAAGGATTCTCTAAAATGTTCTTTGATTCTTTGCTCTTCTCCCTTTACATCTTGCTCCTGGCTAATGCTTTAAGCTCATTTAATTTTATGCCAGATTTCTTGTAAATTGATGTTTGGGAGTTTTTTTTTATCTTGTTCTCTTCTGTCTAACTGTCAACTCAACTCAATCCCCAGATCTCAGAATCTGTTAAGAAGCATTCATCTTGATCAGTTTGTCTCTATGTGTGTATAGTTTTTATCTTACCATCAGCAAAAGCTGACAGAGTCAAAACAAATCTCTTAATCTCATTTTCCTAACTTCATTCTACTTACTCCAGGGTTCACTGTTGCCAACACATTTCTTGTCAGCCAGCCCTACACTTGTAGTGATTCAAGTGATTCAAGAAATTCAGCTAAAACCTGTGGACCTGATCTCTCAAGCTCTTGATGATGACTCTGCTGGATCACTTGAAGACACAAAACCAGCAGGAAATCATGTTTTGTTTGGTTGGTTTTTTCCCCAAAGGATTAATTTTCTAGCTGTTTAGCTTTCTGGAGCCAGTTCCAACCAGACATGCAGCAGGGCCAGTGAAGTACAGCAGTTAGAATAAATTACTGTATGATTACACTACACTCCAGCAATATTTTCCTGAAGTCCTAGCCTCCTCTTCCTGTGTTTTCACGCCCATACGGAATTCAAACCATGAATTACTCGCTCCTTAATTATTTCTGGAATACATTTATTTCCTTTGTGTCATTGCCTCCAACCTCCTTGTCTGGATTCATAATCCTCAGTTTTAGTAGCAGGAACAGCTTCTGGCTTTTCAGATGCCCAGTTCTTGTCTGAAAGCCAGGCAGAAATGAAGCCAATGCCTTTCCCATTTCCTTGATGGATGTCAGTCTCCTCTTCCAAGTACCCTTTAGCTGGCTCTACTGCTGTACTCTGTGCTGGCCTTTGCAACCTCTTGAAAGCTCTGTGTATCCCTGTCCTTCAGTGTGATTCACAGAGCACACCCCTTCATTTCCAGTATCCCCTGGGACAACTTGGTTTCTTCAGGTATCTCAGTAATCATTCGCAGTCCTTCTCAGTCACCTTGTTTGAATGACAAAGTCTGCCCAGGCTACTGGTGCTTTTAGACACCTTTCCTCTCAGACAGTTTGCTCCTCTTGCTTATCAATGCTTATACAACCTAAGAACAAACTTCTTATTGTTGTCTTCCTTAACCTCTTGTCTTTTTGCTTAATGTTTTCTTCTAAGTGAGAACTCTTTAAGGCAGGGAGCCCTCCTTCATCAAAAAAGGGAGAAGCACCCATGTGTTATGGTCACTCCTGTAGATAATTACTTAATGAGTGATACTAAACCAGAGATGTATGTAGAAACTAAATACCAATCCACTGTAGTTTGGCACAGCTTCAGTACATGTGGTACAGCAGTTAAACACAACACAGTTTTCACTTGCTTGTGGCAATGTCACCACCCCCTCTGCAAACAATAAAATCACTGCTTGCCTTCTCTTCTTCTGTTGCATTTTCTCCTCCAGCTGGAAGATGATATTATAGCCAAACCTGATTTTATTGAAAGTATAAAAAGCTTTGCTGCTCAACAGTCCCAAGATTGGATGGTTCTCGAGTTCTCACAACTTGGATTTATTGGTAAGTATTGAGACCTCAGCAGGGTCAACTGGATTTGGAGCTGTGTAGATCAAAAAGGTCTCAGTCAGAATCACATCTCAAAGCATGGAAGGACTTGCGTATCAAAACTTCCTTGGTTCTTCAGGAAACATCCCACTGAAAGTAGGTTACTTTTTGTTCTCTTTAAAACTGTCATTTTAGTACAGAGTCTCTTCAGCACAGAGTCTATAATTGAGTTCCCATAAGGAGGAGATTGTTCCACCTCAGGGAACTATGTGACCCTGTAATGTGTAGTTCTCTTTTCAAGAACGGAATTTGAACAATCTATAAAAACACCCCTAAAACTTCCTTTTCTTTGTGGAGGAGAATATGCATCCCATATCATAGGGCTGGGTGATCAGCAGCTCTTCAAAGCCAGATTCTATGTGAAGTTTCTCATTAAATATCATAATTACATTCTTGTGTGCAAGGTTGCTGTGATACTTAAAATACTGTAAATACTTTAAAGTATTTAACGTGCAAGGCTGGTGTGATTCTTAAAATACTTTAAATAAATTGCATTTAAGCATAAAGCTGGTGATTCTTGCATAGCAATAAAAATATAACTTCTTGTCTTGCTTTCAGGAAAATTGTTTAAATCAGAAGACTTACCACTCATAGTGGAATTTCTTCTCATGTTCTATAAGGATAAGCCTATAGACTGGCTTATAGACCACCTGCTCTGGGTTAAAGTGTGCAATCCAGAAAAGGATGCAGTAAGTATAACTGTGAATTTATGAAGATAAATAACATTCAAATACTCTCAGTGACAAAATTCATTTTCAAAAAGTGGAATATAAACCTCTCAAACCGGACTTACTTTGGACTGATCAGAGTTTCTGCTCCTTCTTGTGTTTTAGGGTTCAGGAGTTTTAACTGGTGCAGCCAGTTTCTGCTCCAGGATTTGCACGTTACTTTGGTGTTGATAAAGGCGCAAGAAGAAACAAACAGGAGTTGTGCAGAGCAGGAGATTAAGGGGAATGGAACAATCAAACTTCAAGTTTTACCCTGTAGCATAAGTGACATTTGAGGATAGCAGAAGGTCCCTGGTTTTAGACTTAGTAATGCACTGCAGAGTCTCCAGACCCACTTCATACAGATAGGAGCAAGCTTTTAAATCCTGCTCTGTGGGTTAGGCCAGCTCATAGGAGTTAGAGTGAGCCTCAAGAAACTAATTTCAGTTCTTGCCTGCCCCTGAAAACCGATTAAAAACCAGATGCTATTATGTTGACATCACCTATTCCAGATCTAACATGTGCCAACTTCCATCCAATAGATGAAATATTTTATTTATGGCTGTTCCATCTTCTGAGACTTGATTCCTACCTAAAATTAAGCTGTGTTCCCAAAAGGCAGGCAGGCAGCTTGTGGAAGTCTGCTCTGACCAAGCCAAGCAGAATGGTGTCCCCAAGTTTCTATTGAGTTTCACTTCTGCATTTGCAATTTCAATTGCTGTGGGCAGTGAAAACCTACTAAAATCAGTCTCACATGGCCCTTGGGTGGGAATGACCAGTGGCATGACCTGCTGGGACTGTTCATGAGAATGCAGAAAAAGGAGACTGGGGGAAGGCTGGGGATCCCAGCTGTGGTACCTTCTCTGTTTGACAGGTTAAAGCAGTGAACTTTCCTATAGGCACCAGGGAGGGCAAGCTGACAGCTCCTCACACTTTCTCCTTTCCAACCAAGAGTGTCACAAAGTGATCACACATTGTGCTACACAGGAGGGTCAGCAGAGCACTTGTTTGTGGTTTCTGTGTGCCATCCTGTGGTGATGGATGTTTGGCATGTGTTTATGTAGAATCATAGAATTGTTTGGGTTGAAAAAGACCTTAAGGATCATTTCGTTCCAACCCCCTGCCATGGGCAGGGACACCTTCCACTAGACCAGGTTGCTCAGAGCCCCGTCCAACCTGGCCTTGAATATCTTCAGGGGTGGAGCATCCACAGCTTCCCTGGACAACCTGTTTCTGTGCCTCACCATCCTCACAGGAAAGAACTTCCTCCTCATAGCTAATCCAAACCTACTCTCTTTTAGCTGGAATCTATTCCTCCCTGTCCTGTCACTCCAGGCTCTTGTAAAAAGCCTCCCTGTGTTCCTTGCAGGATCCCTTCACATATTGGAAAGCTCCAAAGCCTTCTTTTCTCCAGGCTGAACAATCTCAATGCTCTCAGCCTTTCCTCATAGGAGGGGTGCTCCAGCCCTCTGATCATCTTGGTGGACTCCTCTGGATTCAACAAGACAGGTCCATGACCTTCCTATGCTGGAACCCCAGAGCTGATGCAGCACTGCAGGTGGGCTCTCACCAGAGCAGAGCAGAGGGACAGAATCCTCTCCCTCCCCTGCTGCTCACGGTGCTTTGGATGGGCCCAGGACACGTTTGGCTCTCTGGGCTGTGAGTGCTCGTGGCTGGGTCATGTCCAGCCTCCCCTCCACCAGCACCCCCAAGTCCTTCTGGGCAGGGCTGCTCTCCATCTGCTCATCCTCCAGCCTGGATTGATACTGGAGGTTGCTCTGACCCAGGAGCAGCACCTTGCACTTGATCTTGTTAAACCTCGTGATATTCCCATCGCCCCACTTCCTGAGCTTGTCCAAATTTTCAGCCTGGACTGAATATCAACATATCAAGGTTCAGCTACATCTGCTCACCAAGAAAAGACAGTTTGTGATGATCAGAGTCATCAGATCTCTGCATGGTTCAAAAACTTTGCCATGCTTGCCTCCTGTGAATCATCATTTCCTGCTGGGGTCCCCAGTACAAAAATAGCCCATGGACCTGTTAGAGCAGGTAGAGAGGCCACAGAAATGGTCAGAGGGCTGGATACAGGCTGAAAGAGTCAGAGCTCTTCAGCTTGACCATATAACACCTTCCAGTATCTAAAGGGAGCTGGTAGGAAAGAGGGAGAAAGTCTTTTTATGTGTTATGATAAGACAAGGGGCAACAGTCCTAAACTGAAAGAGGGTATGTTTAGATTGGATATAAGGAAAACATTTTTTATGGTTAGGGTGGTGAGTCACTGGCACAGGTTGCCCAGGAAAGGTGTAGATGCCACATCCAGTGTTTCTGACCAGGCTGGATGGGGCTCTGAGCAATCTGGTTTAGTGGAAGCCTGTCCATGGCAGGGGAGTCAGAACAAGATGAGCTATACAGGTTGCTTTGAACCCAACCATTCTGTGTTTTTGTGCAGTGGCCTGTGCCTGTCAGGTGCAGTGGGAACTACAGGCTGCAAGGGTGGAAGCCCTGACTCAACCAGCAGCCTTATTTCAGCTTCTGCAGAAATGACCACACCAGCTTCATGCCACCAATTATTCTCAGCTGCTGCCAGAAGCAGCTCTTTCAGTAGTGCTGCCATAGCATAAAACAAGACATTCTAGAGCCTGCATTATTGCAGGGGAAGAATTGCAAACCCTGTCAGTAGAAAGATCACAAATTTGTTTTCTTAAAATTATTTCTTCTTTAGTGAAGTCTAATGTGGCTTTCAGAGAAACAGTTGCCAGTAAATCAATTTGTACACAATGTATTGTGGTTTTACATTGTTTTGCTGAGCATCTGCTGTGGACAAAAAAAAAACCAAAAAAACCAAAAAACTTAGCTTTTTTAACAGCTTTCCAGGGCACTTTGAACTTTTAATTAGCTCTCCTATGGAAACCATAAATCCCTCATGAGTTTTGATGGTTTTAAGCCAGCTGAGTGAAGACTTAATCACTTCTGGCTTTAGAAGGCATTGATATAGTTAATGTAACAATTTTCTTTTATAGAACTGAAAGCACTGGATGGAAAAGGTAAGCACATTATCCTCTCAAATTTTAAGGTCTGAGACCTGGAATACAGAAAAGTTAAATGATCTTCCAAACTCTCACAATAATTCTGTGGCAGCACCAAGAATACAACCCAGGGAGTCTCATTTTAGCTATTTGCTTTGTTCCTTGCCTTATGCTTCATTGTCATATTAATTACTGTGGCATGTTTTTGTCATTGTATCAAACTACAATGCTCTATATATACAAAGAAAAAAATTACATTTAAAGAAGTAGTTTGCTATCATTCAAAGATTAAGAAACTCCAAAATTAGTACCAATTACAGTTATTTAATTCCTTGATGTCCCAGGTGTAGTAAACCAGAAAATTGTGGTTGAAACAGTATTTAAGGGCTTTATCTAATTATGTGATAAAAGATCCATAACTTATAACAGAAACAGAAAGAGGCAAAATTGTGAAGATTGAAATGTAACCAGAATCCATTTTAAGAAGGTCAGTTTTGGTCAAAATAGTTTAATCAGAATCATACAGCAAGGCTAAGAGTTGAAATAAAATTTGCCAGAAACAGCTAAGAAATCAATCAGTTTCAGATTTGAGTCAATTTTTGTCACCCTGAGAGTGATTCATCACATATTGTGCAGAAATCCCTGAATTACTGGTGGTTGAGCCTTCAAATCTAAATAACAGCATGAGTGGAATTATGAGTTTTGGTCTAGAAACAGTGTATGTGACAGAAGGTGACTGTTAATTTAAGGATTACTCATTTAAATATGGATATAAAATCTGGACCCTTAACTACATAATGAAATTGCCTTATGGAACATAGTTTGTTTCTCCTTGGTTAAATAATCCTTCACTCCCTTTTACTTTCTTTCCAGACACACTGTGAAGAGGAAAAGTCAAAGTTACGTATCCGTGCTAAACCATCTCTCTTTCAGCATATGGGAATTTATTCATCATTGGCTGGGAAGATACAGAATTTGAAAGTAAGAATAAGAAATTAATGCCATATTTTTACATTATATGCTTGTGTTCTGACTTATTTCTCAAATTAATTTCAAGGACCACATCTTTGGCGTTATATGACATTTCCATATCCAATTATGTTATTCTACAGATTTGGTAGAGAATTTTGATCTGGCATCTAAGCTGCATGTGGAGTACTGCTCCTGCACAAACACCTTTCAGTCTCTCATCTGAACAGCATTTCATGGCATGTAGGAACCCTCTCCACAACACAAGGTTTCAGATGCTCTGCTCCATGCTAACAAAGCCATGATGATTTGTTTTGGCTGGGCAGTTCACATTCCCAATATGAGGGACAATTAAGAAGGTATATTGGTAGGACAAAGGTGTGCCTAACTTGATGGCCACAGATTTTTAGGGAGAGTTTGGAGGGCAAACCACATATCTGATAAGCACATGAACAATGATGAACCAGACTTCAGGAATCTCCTGATGGTGCCATCTAGACTAGTGACAAGATTTCTCAATTGGATCAGACTAGAGATTCACGCAGCCTTTAGCAGAGCCCAGCAATCACATGTTCTGGCAGAAGGCATCCTAGACAACTATGAAATAGCCTCCTGTGAAGATTTTTATTTTTAAATCTTGGCAGCTAAGAAACAATCAGTACAGCTCTACAAATTGTAACCTTGAGTCCCAGTGATTACACTGAAATTAATATTCTATGTCTATTAAAAATAGATTGTATATTTTTTGACACTGAGGTGATTATTTTCTGGAATAGCTTCCTGTAGTAATTACAGATATCAATGCACTTTTTTCCCATTGTATGACTGAAATTACATTTCTTTATATCAACAGGATAAAGATTTTGGAAAAAATCTGCTACATAAAGCACATAATAACCCACCTGCAAAAGTGGACACAAGCCTAAGAATATACCAGCAATATACCTTGGAAAAAATTTATAAAGGACAAGACTGTTTTTGGGCTTTAGCTCCAGTGGCAGGTGACTACATCAGGTTCACATTTCTAAATCCACTAGAAGTTGAAAAGTAAGTATGACATGATATAGAACATGGAAGCCTACATATATCCAGTTTGGAAATGCTCGAGTCTGTTTGAAGTTATCGGTGTTCAACTGTTTGCATAAACTTTGTTACTGACAAAAAATCCATTATTTGCTATTTATCTGCACTTCTTGAACTCCCTTCCTGACCTTCATTGGTAGTTAGAGAGCTTCTTAATTTTTTTCCTTTTATTTCTTCAGGTAAATATTTTACATGATAATTTTCAAAGGAATTTGTTTTTAACTGATGAATTTCATCAATGGTGTCAGTGAAAGCTTTATTTGCGTAGTTGCCAACAGAAAGGCTGTTTGCACGATGTCAAGTCTGTATCTCCACCTAGTGAGCTGCAGTGAATGACAGTTGTTACAATAAACACTGGTGTTCTGTATTAATTAACTGGTTCCTGCTTTATGAAACTTGGGTAGGCTGTAGTTTTGCATGTTCCTGTTATTGCAAAGCTGCATTGGATGAAGCTAGCTTACATATGGTATCGTCTAGTGGCTGGTCCTGATGCCTTGAGAGGCTGCCTGGAACAGAGGCTAGGCAGAGTTAAAGCAATAAAGTAGGTATTTATTAAAAGGCCTTCAAAAGACACACCTTGGGCAGAACAAGAGACTGGCCGAGGCTATACTCAAGACGGATGATGGGTCATGAGTTTTCACACTTTTATAAGTTTTGGTCCATTTACATATTGGGGTTAATTGTCCAATTACAGCTTCAGGTTATGAAGTCCCATCCTCCCAGATTGCTCTCCTCAATGCGCTGTTGTTTATAATTTTTGGGCCTGAAACTGCAACGGTGTCCTTGGCTCTCAGGCTGGAAAAGAATTGTTTTGTCTAACTAAACTGTGAGGAGAACTTGCCAGCATTTTATATGCAATGCAGTTACATACTAATGCAGTACAGAATCTAGAAAATAGGAAAGCTAAAACTTAAGGCATCAGTCCCAGCCCCATTACATTGCTAGTCTGTGAAAATGTATGGTAAATCCTATAATATTTGGTGGGTTTAAGCCTTGAATATTTGATATCAGAGGAGAAAGTTTGATGATTTAAATTCTCTTAGTCCTTTTTGGATCTAAAACCCTAAGAACTCTTAATGCCAGAAATTTAAAACCAAACAAGGATTTTTATTCTTAGATGTTTTTGCTTGGATTGTTGTTTGGTCAATGCTCTTGCTTAATGGCTATAAAGGAAATTGTTTAGAAGCACCTGAGTTGACCGGTATTGATAAAAAAGGGGAATTCTCCTGGCATGTAGTACATGGCCTAGTAGAAACAGAAAATTTTGCTGCCACTCACCTTCCAGAAACCAATTGCACTTCAGCCTTACAATTACAGGAACAGATCAGATGGCAGATCTTCCTTATCCATTTAAACATGGGAAGTTAATTTATTTGGAACTTGAGCACTGAAAGGGGGGAACACTTGCCTTTGTGGTCCCAGAGAAAGATGGTTTAAATATTTGTTCTGTTTAAAATAAAAATACTATATTATGGTTTGGTTTATAGTTTCAAGGCCTATTTCTGTTCTCTATAGCCCAAAATATATAAAGAAAAGGTATCTGAAACTTTGCTTCAAAAGAGTTCTTCCCTAGAACTCTTCTGAAGTATAAAATACCTGGAAATAATACACCTTTATCACAGGTACTTGTTCAGAAGTGGAAACATGGAGCACCCTGGTGATAAACTGTTTAACACTACTGTGGAAGTGTTGCCAGCTGATGTAAGTCTCTCCTTTAGAACAATATTTCATTTTCAGAATGATATTCAGCATAAAATGTCATACCCTAGAAAATACTTCTTGAAATGTTATTGTTTTATTTTTTACAGGAAACGCTAAGAAAAGAATTAGTTGATAATGGAAGTAAATTTAACTACCCAGCAACCAAAGATGGATATTTAAAAATAGGTAAATTATTTATTGTCACTTCAAAACCAGAAATTTTATTCCTACATATAAAATATTTTTGCTCTTAAGAATTTCATTAACTCTTTGATAAATTCAACATTCCAAGGTGAACTAGTAAGGAAAAGAAACCCTTTGCATTACTGCATATAGTAGTGTATAGTGTTTGACCAATGACTCTCCTTTTTGATTTAAATATGACCAGTGGCAAAAGCCAAGACATCTAATTAGAAGGAGAACTAATTACAGTCCCTGTAAAGGGTCTGCATGGCAAGGTTTTGGTAGCTGGGCCAGGGTGGCTTCAGTGAGAAGCTCCAGTGGAGCCAGTGGCAGCCAGCTCCAGGACAGACCTACAACTGCCCAAGACTGAATCCATCAGTGACAGGAGATATCATTGTGGGATAACATATTTTAAAAAGGGGGCAGAAAAGCTCTGTGTAGCAACAATTGCAACTGCAGAGAGGAGGGAGAATAAATGAGAGAAAAAGCTCTGCATACACCAAGGTCAGTGAAGGAGGGGGAGGATGCCATTCTGATTCCCCTGAGGAGGAAGGAGCAACAGAGACAACATGTGATGAACTGACCATGACCCCCATTCCTTGTCCCCTTGCATACCTGGGGGTAAGGAGGTAGAGAAAATCCAGAGTAAAGTTTTGCCCAAGAAGAAGGGAGGGTTGGGGGAAGGTGTTCTTAAGATTTGGTTTTATTTCTCAATACCCTACTCTGATATGAATAATTTTTTTTTCCCAAGTCAAGTCTGGCTTGCCCATGACGGTAATTTGTGACTGATTGATCTCTCCTCGTCCTTATTTCAACCCACAAGTCTTTTCCAAAACATTTTTTTCCCTAACGTATTCCTGGATTTAATTTATAGTTTGTAATTTAGAGCTTTTTCACAAAATTTGCTTGCAAGTGTATTTCATTCTAATAAATGTTCTTATGGGTCTTGTGGGTTTCCTAAGGGGCTTTTGAAAATGGCACTGCAGAAGGCAGCATCAGCCAGTCAATAGGAAGAATAGAGGCTATTCGCTTATCAGTCAGTTCTGATTCTCCGGTCTGGGCAATACTGAGTGAGGTAAGCATGTCAATAAAAGAATTTTTATTATTCATTATTAAATGAATTTTGCTTCTTCCAATTGTATACTGTTGGTAATCATTCATCTTATTTAATTTTGAATAGAGTTTTGTGTGGAAAAACACAAGGGAAGAATTATGTTAATTATTTTCAGGAGAGAAATTACATGCACTTCATTGAAAGTGCTGGAAATGCTCATATGGGATGATTCTCCAGTTTTGCAGTGCTGTAACTGTAGTTGCTAGGACTTGGGTTTTGACAAAGCTCTTTTCAGTCACCATCTTGGATATGAATTATATTATGTCAACATTTTCAGATGAGCCTCTGATTTTTTAATTCTTCCAAGTTTTTCTCAAGTGTTTAAATGTCAGTACGTCTATAAATAGAAATTCTCAGCAGAAGTCACTGAAGAGAATTACTACAGCCTTAAACCCTAGCCATAGCTGGAAGAAGGGAAAAAACTAATGTTGTAGGCAAAGCTCCTGCAGATTTTAGAAAATAATAGATTTTGTTTTTTTCCAGGTACTTATCAAGACATCTGAAAACTGAAAAAAATACATTTTTGATGTGTCACTTGTTAATGTATTTCTTGAATACAAGGCTGACTGCAACAAAAAAAAAAACAAACAAAACAAACCAAACAACAAACAAACAAACAAAGAAACAAAAGACTGGGTCGAAAGATCAATTCCATACCCATTTAGTTATTAATACTCTCTATTAGGAAAGAGTTGAGATAAATCTTAGGTCTTTATATGACAAGGTATATGAAAAGAATGTTAGTAATTCTATAAAATGTTCTTGAGTAATATGTCATATATAAAAATATCACCTTAGTTTGGCAACGTTAAATAGATATTATTATAAACAATTGATAAGATGTTACAGCCTGCCTCAGGGACAAAAGCATAAATGTATAAAAAGTTTCACCGGAAATAAAAATACAGACATTTTTGAAAAATATTAAGGACATGGCATTCAACTCTGTTAAAAACACTGGTCAATTTTGTAGGGAAATTAGAACTGAAGGAAAAGTTGTCAATATTAATTGCAAGTATTTAAAGTAGTTCACAGGAACTACTTAATGCTGGGAAAATTGATCTCAAACCTAAGATAAATGTGTTTCAGCCTTAATGTAGCATAAGTTATGTTAAATATTTTTTTAAATGAAAATTGTCTACAAATTATCATTTGAATGAAAATTGTCTACAAATTATCATTTTAATAACTTGAAACTTTAAACAGGTATTTTTTGGAAGATTGTAAAACTTCTCAGTGAATTGTGTATTGAATTAATTACAGGAAATAAGGGTATTATGTGTAACTATATTTTTGTAAAAAGAAAATTTATTTAAATAAAATTTTGGATCCTGGAATTAAATAATCAGTGTGTACTGATATTTCAATCCCTGTCACAAGTTCAAATTCAACATAAATTTGAAAATAAAGAGTAAACCACAGTAGTCTCATTTGAAAAGTTTTTGGGAAATGACAATCTACCTTGGACATCTACCTGTTAATGGTCAGAATTCCAAAATCTCTTCCTTAGCACATAAAGCACGACTGCACCCTCATTCCCCTGCACAGGCATTGCATCCTGACAGCAGGAAATAAGCTGCAATATGTGGATTTGTATTGAATGGGTTACATTAATGTAGAGTTGTATTCCTAACGCCACAGTGTTTTTCATTTAGAATGAGATGGAATGAATTTTTTTACATGAAAACAGTTCAGAAGAGTGTTTTTTTCAAAGACAACCTCTAGCAATATTTTGATAATATTGCTTAGAGGTTTATTGTTTATTTATTTTACTTTATTTATTTTGACTTTTATGTACAGGATTGTTTATATACCGTAGTGCTATGTAGATGTGCGTGTAGATATGTCTACATACATATATTGGAACAAATATTGCAGCCTTCATTAGGTTAGGAGTTTAATGCCAGTTAAGAACTGCTGCAGTAATCCAGCATGCTTAGAGGTATACTGGGAGACACCTTTGTTCCTCAGCACTTACAGTGAAAACATAAAACCTTATTTTGCCATTGCTTTCACTGCAACAGATTTGCTGTTGGGAGTAGTGTCTGCATTCAGGGTGCCGTACATTCACTTGTTACAGGGCAGTGCCACTAAGAAGGAAATTCCAGAGCAATTATTTAAATCAGTGAAAACATAGAATATACCAAAATAATAGATTTTGCTACCAAAACATCTCATTTTCAATAAAATGAGATTTCTCTCTAGCTGTTGAAGCGTACTTTCAAGCTCATCAGAAGCTCATCAGAATACTTGAAATTGTATTAGGAAATGACTGGACTTAAAAAAATTTTTAATGAAATTTTCCATTCTGTGCTGCCAGCTTGGTGCTTCATTGCTTGTTTCTGTAACTGTTGCAGTCACAGAATACCCTTCTCATCACTCTGATGTAAATGAGGTTTTACTTGATGTTGTAAATAATTAATGCTTCACAAGAACCATTAATTCTTCCCCATGCTTTCGCAAGAGCAGAGGTTTCTTGCACAGTCTGCAGAACCACAGCCCCACTATAAAATCAAAGGAACCTCTAAGAGGAATTCTGGATTTTCACTGAAGAAGCAATAGAGGAAAAGCAATTCCAGCCCCAGGAAGTTTACGACAAGGGAGTGCAGTCGAAGAATACTTCAGCAATAGCTGAATACTTCTGTGTGTTATTGGCAACAGTCACAACTAGCGAGGGAATGAGCTGAGTTAGTTCACAAGGAGTGGTCACGGAACACCTGCAGCTTCCTTTCCACCCTGCAAGCAAGATCTCACCTGTGGTTTTCCATGTAATAATCCTGTGCACTGAACCTTCACACTCAGCGGCTCTGAGGCCAGATCAAAGGCTCAATAGAAGCCTTCCCATAGGAAGGCTTCAGTTCAGGTCCAGGGAATAAGGAACTTCCTCTAACTTTATGAGTGACTGGTTTTGAAGTCTAAGCATTGTGATTGTAACCTTCAAAACCAAAGGTGGTAAACCGTAAGTGAAAAAAAAAACTCCCTCTGAAAAGAGTTTCACATTATAAACCAGATCACCAGGCTCACTGAGTGGGGAAATTTTACTTCAGTAATTTGATGTGGTTTAAACCATAAGTCTTAAATATAAGGTCTACCTCAGGCTCATTGTACATGTACTTAATCATGTTAAATGTCTGTGTGGTAAAAAACCACAATTTTCAAGCTAGTTCTGTTTACTAATCCTCCAAAAACATTGGGAAAAATAAGACTCCCTCAACACTCACCTTTTTATTGTTAGGGAGTAAGGCATTACCTTTATTCTTGGCCAAGAGGTGTGTGCAGCTGACAAGAGTTTTAGCTTCCAAGCTGGCAGAGATACAAAACTTCCTCACTTATTTATACATTTTTAACAAAGAAAGGAATTAATGCTCATTGGTTCCAAGTAACATAATTCTCTTCATTAATTAGTATTCTATCCTCTATTGGTTCCATGCTCTTCATGCTAATTTGGTCCACATTTTTTTAGTCCTTTTATCATCTTTTTCTCAGATGGGAAGTCCCCAACTTTTCAGGCATTAATCCCCTCTCTATCTTCTGGTTTCTTCGATATCCTTGAAGGGCCACAAACATAAGATCCCAGTTGTTCAATCTTTAGTTCCCTTTGGCTCTGTTTATTGAAGCTTGTCAGGTTAGTTTTAGCAAACTTAAGGTTTCACTGATTTACGGATCACAGTAACAGTAAGAGTCTGTGAAGAAAACTAGTGCTGGCTAAAAGCAGGCATTGCTTACTATTAATGAAAACAACTAGTTAAAAATTAATTAAGAAACATACGACTTTCAGCAGCTCAATATTAATAATGTTTTATTCAAAGATTTTGAGTTTCACTGAAGCACAGTTACTCAATTCTCTGAATGATGTGTCCCATTCTGGTCTTAAATCTTTTTAAGGACTTTTGAAAGGGGCATGCCAACATTTGTCTTCAGTACAAGAGGCAGATACTAACTTGGCTTTAGTAACTTATTTCAAATGTTTTACTTCGCTCTGCTTCGCGGCACGTATGTTCAAGTGTCAGGGTGAGTGTCCAGCTGTAACTAAGGGCTTCGTTAATTCGAGGTTACAGGTTGGAAAATTCTTTATCCTGGCCCTTCCCTGGCTGCAGGCGTGTGGGGAAGGGCGACAGGCGACGGGCGATGTCCCGTCCCGCGGACCGCGGCCATACCAACAAAGCCCCTTCAACGGCGCCGAATGCCGAGGGGCGGGGCCGGCCAGCGGCGGCGGGCGATTGGCCCGCGCAGGGCGGGCCGGCAGACGCGATCAAGCCGCGCATTGGCTCTCGCCTCAGTTCGGGCACCTCCGATTGGCGCAGCTCGCTGCCCATCTCCCGCTCCCACACACGCTCCGCGGCGGCTCCGCTCGCCTGTGCCGCGCGCGCAGCGCCGTGATTGGCCGGCGTGGCGCGGCACGAGCTGCGGCACCTGCTCCCGCATCCCCGGGAGCGATGGGGGCGCCGNGTCCCGAGGGTGGGATGGGGGGAACTGGGGGGAGGGTTCGGGAGCTTGGCCCCTTACCCGAGGCCGGGCAGGAGAAGCGCGGCGTCGCGGGTGAGCGACGGGCGCAGCGCCTGCGGCCTTCGTTCTCCCTTCGAGGTGTCCCAAAAAGCAGGTTGGTGTTGGATGCTGGCAGAACGCCGGGTGGCCGTTTGACCCTAAGGTCTGTTTTTTTAAATTGGGAAATAAGGTCTTCTTGAAGGTTTTAGTCGAGCTCCCTGTAGCAGCAGAATATCTCGAGGCACCTGCGGGAGTGTAGCATTGTGGCTGGAGTAGCTGCTGAACTTCACATTCGGCATCCATTCCAGCACAGAGTGCCTAACATCTCAGGTAAAAGGAGGGAGGTACAGTTTTCACACCCAATAAAGGAAAAATTTAAAGTTGTGTAAGAATTCTTGCATGCATTTCAGTGAGCAGTTACAGCTGTCTTATGTCAGGTTGATGCCAATGTAGCAAAATGGGAGGGAATAAAGCAGCTCATGGTTACAGATGGAATAAAGGGTGTGTGAAATATCCTCCACTTTTTGTGGCCCTGGATGGATTTGGTATTTGGCCCTATGAAAAGCCCATGTGTTGATACTGGATGCAGGAGCTTTAGACTTCAGAGTGAGAATGGCTGTCTTACTCCCTTTCAGCTAGAAAATCCAGAACTCTGAGAGTTACATGGAAAAGGCATGACCATTTTCAAAGTCCAAAAAGAAGTTAGTAATCTAAAAGATCCTGACCTGTTACTTAGTTCTGTAGCAAATATAATGGCATGTATACAATACACCATGGTACAGAGGTACAAAGGTTGACACATTTGCACCATGCAACCCAAATCAAATCTTTCAGGTGGGAAGGGACACCTGCAGGTCTCTCCTGACCTGCTGCTCGCAACAGAGGTAGCCCTGAGGCTGGTCCAGCTTGCTTAGAGATTTTTTCTGGACTGTCTTGGAAAACCCCAAGGACTGAGACTAAGCAGCCTGTACTACTGCTTGCCTGTCCTCGTGGGGAAGAAAATTCTAATACCCAGTCAGAAAATGTTTACAGCTTATGCCGTTGTGTTTTATAAATACTAGTCTGTGTCTCAGAAAAAGCAGCTTGTTACTTTAGGTGCAATATTCTGCTGATGTTGCAGCACTGTTGTTGGTCCCTAGAGCATGCTTTGCAATAGTACTGCTGGCTTAAATGTCCTGCTGATGTGTAGCTTTTGGCATTTACAGCTGGAGCCAGTATACACTCTGCACTCATCTAAACTTAGTCATTGGAAGTACGGGCAAACACAAGTGCAATTCTGGCAGTGGATAATAATTCATTCTAAATCTATAATTTAATTTTTCCTAATGAAAGGAATGTTACTTACTGCTGCATTGTAGAGACTGATTCAATTTAATTACTTGTTCAGGTTGTTTATGCATGAGAAAAATAAAAGCAGTTTTGCTTAGTTCTTAAAAAGCATACATATTGCAGTCAAATTCTTGCTGGATTTGGCAAGATAAAGGAACAGGCTACAGGCACTTCCACAGGGAAAACAGGATGGAAAAGAGAGTCTGAGTCAGGGCTCAGTAATAAAAAAAAATTTTTAAAAGCAAATTAAGATAATATTATAGCGACAACACTTTTTGATAGTTAATTCTCATTATTTTAATGGGATTTTTTCCCCTTTTAGATAAAGTCTGGGGTAAAATTGAAATAGTATTGATAAGATCCTTGAAATTACATTTAAATTCTAAAACTTTCAATTCTTCAGATAACCAAGATGCACTTCCAGTGGGACTGGCTGTGCTTGGGTGTCGTGATAATTAGCTCTGTGACTGCAGGAATGGAAAATGAAGAAAATCTGGATGCAGACGTTGAAGTGGAGAATTTTGACAAGCAGTCCCAAGAAGCTGATGTTGACAGAGCTAAATCTTCTCTAGAGGTAAGATTACAAAAATCTAGTTCAAGCTGGTTAAATACAAAATGCACAGTTTTAACTAGAGCAAGTTAATCTGCATTTGACAACTGAGTGGGTCTCAAATATGGCAGTCTGAGCTTTTCCCTTGCTATATGTGACATACAGGGAAAACGTCATGAATGAATCTCTTATGCCCAAGTGTAAAATCTCCTGCCTGTGGTTGATAGTCATGAAAAAGGTTTTTCTTCAGTCGAGATACAGAACCTTTTGATGCAAGTCCTAACGTGCCACTTCTAAAGAAGTAAATGGAAAGCACCTTGGTCTCACTGAGACTTTGACTTTAGACCAGTTTCTTGACTTCATCAGTCACAGCTGCCTTTTGATGCTGTCTTAATTACCAGAAAATCTGTGTGCTATTCTTCAGAATAGATGTAGGCAATAGATGGGAAAACAGATGAATGAAAAACATATAAAGAAAGAAACAGGGAGGAAGCAGATTTGGTGCAAGTTCAGAAAAATTTTGGGGGTTTTATTTCACAGAAGATGTAACAAAGCTTTAGTTATGAGCTTTGAACAGAGGAAGCAACTTCTAAAATTCAGAGATGTGAAATTGGTCTTGATAACATATTTCAGCATTTCTGGGATTATTTTAAAAGTATATCAAAAGGTCAAAAGTTAAAATGCACCTTCTCTTCTTGAAGGAAGAAGTAAGAGATATAACTGAAAGCTGAAGGAAATTAGGGTAGTCCTGGGTAGGATCAGGGAGTAGTGATAAGATTCAGTGGGAATGAAGTGAAAGCATCAGAAATTTTGGAATGGAGCTGTTTGGAAAGTTGAGTACTAGTGTGTCTTCTTGGATGCCTGTGTTAGTTAGTCTGTGTATGGAACAAAAGTGAATGCGGCTAATTACAGCAAAATTTCAGCTACGTAAGTGAAAAGCATTTTGGATCATACACAAACACACCTGAAATGGACTGGAAGAGGAAGTTGTACCTCTTGTTCTGCTTTAGGAGAAGCAGAGACCATGTGCATGACAAACTAGCAAAGGTGAGGTAGGCAAGCTATATGCTAAAAATGCAAGTGTGATACTTGGTTAATATTTGACACTTTAGCTAGGAGCTAAGGAGTCCAGAAGGTATTGATATGGAATTCTTTGACTGCTTGTCCTGATAACAGTGGTTAAGGAACAAGAAAATGAGGTTGGTAAAACTGGTACTCTTCAGACAAAGGTGTTCAAATATTTTAAAATTAAATGTTCACGTCTGATAAACTCAATTACTTTAAATCTTCAAGGCAAGATTATGTTAAGTTCTACAACTGCTAAGGAGGTCTATGAATTAACAATATCTCTAGTTTTAACTGTTGGAGAGATGCACACAAACTATTGAAATGTGGGTGGGGGAGAAGTGGTTTTATGCTGCTAGGTATTTCTAATGAACAGAATCTGTTGGTCTGCCTGGGTGGATTATTTCTGGAAATATGAGAGTGTATTTCGGATGAAAAATTGTAATTTATGCTGGGATGTGAATCTGTACATATCTCTTAGGTTGTGTACCAGACTCCAAAGCCAACTGGGGAAGTATATTTTACAGAAACCTTTGATGAAGGATTGTCGGGGTAAGCTTATCTCTTAAAATGATAAACTTTTACTTTCAGCAGTTTAACTTACAGTGGCAGGACTTACTTTGTATTCATTTTTCTTCTACTGTCTTTATAAAAATTATTTTTATGGGGATTAGAATTGGGAAGACTATTAATGCTTGCTCCAAATATATCATAATGTTAAGCTGCACACTTAACATGTCAGATACATTACTTTTCTGTGTTTTAAGGAAGCTTTTAATAAACTCTGGATTTGTGGACATTAAGAAAAATAATACAAATATTTAGCCAGTTGGGTTTAACTAGCTGAGAGATGAAGTGCCATTATATTTCAGTAGCAAACTCTTTCTTTTCACATGATCTTAGGTATGTGTCAGTTCTAAATGTTAAGTGCAAAAGCAGCACCTGTGATGACAGGAAAAATTACTAGATAGAAGAGGTGATAATGGTTGTTAAATAACCAACCAAACAAACCACTGAAAACCTTGATTAACAGATGCAAATATTTAGCTGGGGTACTTGAATGATGTCATTCATCCAAGCTTCTAGCCTTTTTGAGAATTGTTCAAAGATTAGTTTGTCTTCCTACTAAATCTAGTGTTCAGAGTTTTAGCTACAATGCTTGGGATTTTTTGGTCTAGCTTTGCATAATTTACATAAGACTAAGGAGTATAGAAGAAAGATTTATGAGAAAGTAAGCAGCATGCTGCCTTTCTTCCCTGAAGTGTTGAAAAGAGTGTATGTGAATTAACTAGGTAGGAATAGAGTAGCTTTTTTGAGAATGTGCCTTGAAAATTTTTCACATGACTTACAGAGATGTTTTATGTCCTCAGTGGTCTCTCTCCTGGTAGGCCAAGGATCTAGTTTGCTATTTATACTGTGAAGCTTTTCCAGCATCCCTGTTAACAGTGGACAAATGTGACTGCAATTCAAGCAGAAAAGAGAAAGTATTCATCCCTGAATCACTCCATGCAGAGGATAGTTCAGAATGAATGAAAGCAGTTCTTTCCAGAATAAATTATTAGAATGTATTCTTGTGGTTGATACAATAGAGAGTTCAGCAGCACTGTTGGCTTAAGATATTCCTGTGCATGACTCCAGATAGAACTGCTGTATGTCCAGGTGAGGGTGGACTGCCCTTTTCTATTTTTTTCCTTTCCAGAGGAACACTTTGTGTGGAGACTGTGCATATCTTGTGATAACCTTAATGAGATAGCCACGTTTGCCTTGCTCATAGAATTGAGGCAATCAGGAGTGTGTTTGCCCTGTTGGATCTCCTGTGTGCAGTACACTTGGAATCTTGCATCTGTCACTTACCATTCCCTTTTGTCCTCTGCTATGCATGTGTACTGTTACTGTCAGATAAAGTTAAGATTCCTTTGGCTGATTTCTTTTTCTTTTCTATTGAAAGGTATTATTTCCTCTGTTGAAGGTATTATTGATATTATTACTTGAAACTTGCTATTTTCTGTGCATTTTTTACATTAAATGCATATTGCATTCTGCCAAATTAAACTTGTATATAAAACTGAAGTTTATTCAGAATTAAATAATTCAGGAATTGAATTACTTTAGACTTTTAATTGTCTATTCATTTACATTTTTAGGAATATTTTGAAATGCTGTATTAGACTACTCTGTTTTAATTTTTCTTTGCATGTTTTTTGAACTACATGCAGTTCCATGATGCTGACTCAAAATCAGTATTACAGGTTCACAGCCTAGAAGCAAAAGCTTTTTTTCCTTTGTTTGTTAAATAATACATCTTTGCTTACATAGATCAATGACCAGTACAATTTTTTTTTTAGGTGGGTATTATCTGTAACTCTGAAAGAAGACATGGACGATAATGTTGCTAAGTATGATGGTAAGCAGCTTTAATGTGTACCTCCACTATGTAGTTTGTGATGTTCTGTTGCTTTTTGAGAAATAACTACTATTTCTTCAAGAAATAACACAGAACTTATCTTTGAATGTCTAGATGGCATAGGTCAAAAATGTTAGTTTGTATAATGACTGTTATCCTGAAACTGAGATGTGAAATGTTGCTCTTTGGGTTATTTAGTGTGAAGATAATTTTTTTTGGTCATTCCAACAATGTATTGCCATGGATGGTACCAGAATACTCTTTGGCAACTGAATATTTAATACTGTTTGTTTATGAGTATTGTTTCTTTAGAACTATCTTCTCTGAAATCTTGTGAGAGAGATTTACCACTTCAATTTCAGTTGTTAAACAGTTTTCTAGAGCATTGTGTTCCATTTTGCTCCATCTGTCCTACTTCTGATGCATGGATTGGTCTCTTGGTATAGCCTGTGAAAGTTAAAACTGCATGATATTTTTTTTAAAATACTTTTTCAGATTGCCTGTGCTTGAATGTAGGGCTCTTCAAAGGTTCTTGTACAGTTTAGTCTTAGAGTAGCCAAAAACAAATTTGGAAAGCAATAATGAAAACATTGTTCTGATGGTTTAATGATTTCCTAGTGACTTCCTAGTCTAGAATTGGCTGCTTAAAATTTTGGCAGATGCATGATCTGCGGCAATAATTTCGCAACGTGAGTTTTATTTCATTCAAAAGGGAGTGGGGAGAAGAGAAAAAGTTTCTACTGCAACAGAGAAGTATTTGCTACTGGTTTTATCTCAAATGAAATCAATTCTGTTAATAAAAAGTGGTAAGCAAGCATAACTTGCAGAACAGAGTAGAACTGATGATTCTAAATTTAGTGGTTACCAAAAATAATTGGTAAAATTAAGAAGTTGCAGAGGAGATAGCCACACAGATGAGATGCTTATGAGAAAAGAGGTCTGATTACTTGGCTTCATATTAGATAAAAAATGGTCTTTAATATCAGAACAGTCATATTTTCTTGAAGTCAGAAAATTCAACATTTAATAAAGTCTGTGATAAAGACACATTTTTGAACTACTTTCCAATTCTTTTTTCCAGTCTTGTTGTTTTGCCTTGCATTATTGTTTGGCCTTAGTTTCCAAGAAGGAGCACTATTGAAGAGGATAGAATTGTCCTCCTTCCTGTCTATGAGGCTAGAAGAAACTAGGAATTTGTTATTGACTTGCATATCTGCCCTTCCTTAACAACTTTTACTAATCACACTTCAGCTGAATAAAAGTAAATCACTGTTTCATTTGCACATCACAATTTATGAATCTTCTCTAAATTACATGCTGAGGAACTCCTGGTGTTTTCTTCTTTTTTACACTGACACAGGCATTCTTCAAAATTACAGTGAATTGTAAAAGTAGGGTGTTTTATGCTGTGTTCTTTCCTGGAAAAAAACTCCAGTGAATCTTGTCCTGTTAATCTCTGGGAAAATGTGACTGCCCTTCTAGAAGAAATTTTGTTCTTTGGATATTCAAAGTGTGTATTCAACTGTATTTATCCCAAACTTGGAGAATATATAAATATAAAATCTTCTATTTTCAAAGCTGTAGGCTTGTTTTGGACCAAATCTGATAATTCCTGGAAAGACTTTGGGGAGGAGGAGGAGGGAACTTCATCTACTGTGTGATTAGATTTGACTCAAGAGATTCTAATTTTATGTAAGCAGAAAAAAGTCATGATGCAGGTCTTTAGCTCTACACAGTGCTTTGTGACTAATGTTTTTTATGTGATGATGCTACAAGTAAATCTAAAATCTGGAGAAATATTTTGTTCCTCTAGCCATTGTAGGATTCCACAACCTAAAGGTACAGATCTACAGTAATAAGGTTTACTTACAGATTTTTGTAAATTTGAGAACAACAAGAAATAACATCTTTAACATCAGATGCCACCATTTCTGCCCTACTTTGGCAACTAGTCTTTATTTGTTGCTCTTTGCTTTCAGTAAGGCTGTGATTTCTTTACTTCAGACTGCATTTTTTCAAAGACTTTGTGCATGTATGTTTTAGGAAGATGGGAAGTAGAAGAGCTGAAAGAAAACGCAGTGCCTGGAGACAGAGGATTAGTGTTGAAATCAGTGGCAAAGTATCATGCAATATCAGCAATGCTAACAAAAGCATTTGTTTTTGATGATAAACCTTTGATTGTTCAGTAAGTAATCCTTGATATTTTTTACTTGATGTATATTAGTAAGTTAAAACATTTTGCTTACACAGAAGTGTTTTGACAGTAGGTATTAATGTGCAGTCTTAATATATTCATAATTAGAACTGTAGATTAGTAGTTAAGTCATATTTTTCTGATACTCAGAATGTTTTTATCACTTTCTCTTTGCCCAGATATGAAGTGAATTTTCAAAAAGGCATTGACTGTGGTGGTGCATATATTAAACTTCTCTCCAGTAGCAATGACTTGAATCTGGTATGTCCTCTTGCTTAATATTTGCTATCACTTGTTCATTTGAGGAACAGCTTGGTTCTTCATGGGTGGTGTCTGATATCCAGGACAGAGGACTTTTGTGTACATTTAGTATGACTTTCTGTATTAATAGAAGCCTTAGGATCTTAACTCATAACTTGTGAAACAATTTTACTGATCAGCACGTGTGTTACTGTGTATTCCAAATACAGAAAACATAAATAGTTAAAAGATACTGACATAACTGTGTAATGCAACATACTCTGAAGGAGAATAACTATATTTGATATTTTCAGGGTTGTTTGTCTGCTTAATGCAGAGAGAAAAGGTACTTATAAAATACTGGATATTAATATCCTGGGGTTTATCTTATTGGAAAATAAAATGGTTATGAAGAACAGTAACTAGTTCCCTTCCATCTTTTAGTGTAATGTTTGTAGAGGGAGAGAGATACTTGAGTGTTTTGATTTGTAACAGGCATTCCTACTTAACATAAGGATAAAGTCTAAATATATAAACATATTCATCTTCCTTGAAGAGACTGAGAGTTAGTCTATTCCCTGAAAACAGAGAGCACCCAGCAACTCCAGCAGACTGTTGAATTCCTTTCATGATTTACCCTACCACTTTTCATTTACCTTTTAGAAATAGGTAACTATGCTCTATGCCAAGAAAAAGAAGTACCCAAAGTGACATAATAAAATGTCCAGTATAACACATGCTCAGCTTTCTTGCTTCTACAGGAATACTTTTTTGACAAAACACCTTACACAATTATGTTTGGACCAGATAAATGTGGAGAAGATTACAAACTACACTTTATCTTCAGACATAAGAATCCTAAAACTGGAGAATATGATGAAAAACATGCTGAACGTCCTGATGTAGACCTAAAAAAGTTCTATTTGGACAAGAAGACACATCTATATACTCTTGGTATTGTTCAATTCTTAAAAATGGAATTCCAATTCTTACATTGGAAAGGAGAGATTAAAAATGTGGTTTTGTCTGCTGAAGCTTTGTAATTGAGTCTTTGTTTGTTTGTAGTAGCTCGTTAATTCTGAGTGGTGGTTGCTTAATGATTTGGCTTAAATGGTTTAATGATAGGGCTTAACTGCAGGACATAAAAGTAGCTTTCAGATGCTACTGCTTAATATTCAGTTACAGGAAAAAACGTATCAGCCCTGACTAGCCTTTACTAGTAAATGCCTTCAGTAATTATTATAATAAAACTATTTTTACTGGGAAAGATATTAAAATGTACAACTGCCCAATATTCTGGGAAGGTGTCATAGTTCAGAAGAATTCAGTTAAATCTGTACCATGCCACACACCACTCTTCTCCACATGTTGAGTTCTCACCAACACCTGTATCTGAAGCAGCGTGCACGAACAGGTCAGCACAGACCCTGAAGTGAATGAGTATGGGCTGGTTTTAATTCATGTGCCAGCTCTTCTTGTACCAGTGAACTGTACAGAGAAATAAAAGTTAATTTTTATACCCTTTTTCTGACTTCTGAGGAAGAATAGCAGTCAGAGGATGGGCTAATCTGTGGCATGCTGCAAATCCAGCCAAATTGACTGTACTTATGAACTTCCACTGAAGAATAATAACAGAAGGCATGTTCAAGTGCTGTGCCATGGGAAAATTTAGTGATTTCTAAAATAGACTGCTGTAGTATGCCACAGCAAACTTACACTTTAGATAATGGTAGTCTCATAATAATAAAGGAATGCATGCATTCCTGTATTTGGATTGCTTGTTAGAAATTATGAATCAAGGTACTTAAACTTGGATTGCAGTTATTCTGTTACAGTTGTTCAAACAGACTCCATAGAGCTATGTGATTCCAATGCATTTATGTGACTGGTAACAGGAGTTTAAAAATTAGTTCTTTGTGTTTTATCTAAAGGTGATATGAGGGTTTCATTTTTGCATTTATGGATATTTTAATGCTGTTGAAAATTTCAGCCTGGAAGGCCATCATTAGATATTATCAAACTATTACAAGACTGGTACTGTGGTTTTCTTAGCCTGTTTTTAGAAAACTGTCATAAGAGTGGAATAGTAATTACTTTTACTTAGTAATCTTCATCATGTTAAATGGACAGTTGAATCTGCTATTTAGCCAGTGAGCACATTTATAAGTGCTTATTAGAAATAGATCTGGATACTGAGTCTGACACTTCTCAGTTCTGTGACTTTGGCTTCTCAGTTACTCACACTTGCTAACATCCAGGAAATTCTCTTCAAATGTGTAAGCATTTGCAGTGTGGCATTTGAGGAAAATGGCTGTTAGAGGTTAGAACCTGATAGAAAATGCTGCTTTGATCCTTCTGCTATGTTACTGGTACAGTTCTTGTGTTCCCATGCTTTCAAATGTGAGATTGTAATTTGGTAGCAGATATGCCTTTTGGGACAGAGATTCTTTTTTCACTGTCTGTGCTTTTGAAGTAAAAACACAGAATTTTGGCCAAGTTGGTAGGTTTTTGAAAAATCTCCTAGAATGTGTTTTGATGTGTTTCAGCAATTGAATTTTCTTCAAGTTTCATCTTTGGGGGCCTGATGCTGGTCATACATCCCCGCAAGGGCAATGTTTTGTGTCCAGATCCAGTGCCTGAGTGAGGAGTCTGTCTCCTCTGCTAGTGAGGATCCTGTTTGCTGTTATTTGACTTAAGTCTGTGGTTATTCTATAGTTTTGGTTAAATATATCTGTAAAATTAAATGGCTCCCTTATTTTTTCAATATAAATTTCTTCAATTTAGTGCTAAAACCAGATGATACATTTGAAATATTAATCGACCAAACAGTTGTCAGTAAAGGAAGTCTTCTTGAGAATATGATTCCTCCAGTAAATCCTTCCAAAGAAATAGAAGATCCCACTGATATGAAGCCTGATGATTGGGATGAGAGACCAAAAATACCTGATCCAAATGCTGTCAAACCAGATGACTGGTAAGGAGAACATTTTAATTTTTACAATGTCTTTTACATACAGGTTATTTGCATGAAAGATTTGACTGGTTTTATTTTGGGGTTTGCTAATGACAATTGTAATACATTTCACTAAAAGCACTGAAGTTTGAAAACATACTTGAGGTGGGCATAAGGAGACAAATAAAATCATTATTTGCTGATTTTGTGCCCTGCATAGTTGAAAGAAGAATTCAGTTAAATGAATTGCTACATGTTACAGAGGTTGCTACACATGAATAAGAAGTTTTTTTCTACCATATAGTCCTAATTTACAATGAATTTCTACTTCTGTGTGAACTACTGTTCTTATGACAACTCAGGAAGAGTAGGGAAACCTCAGTGGGAAGACCTGACTGACACCTGCCACTTGATACCAGCAATTTCTGGATTAAATAGCACTATGAAACAATGTGAATATAGTCCAGATATTTATGAGCAGATAATTATATGTGTAATGCTCACGATCAGTGAGTCTAACTCTGTCATGTTTTTGAAAATCATCCCTTTCATGTCAGTTGTAGTCCTCTGAACAGAACATTGGTCCAAAGTCAGGCAGCTATATTTTCTAACATAAGTCTGTAATTGAAGGGATGAAGATGAACCTGCCAGAATAGAAGATCCTGATGCTGTTAAGCCTGAGGGGTGGCTTGATGATGAACCACAGTATGTTCCAGACCCTAATGCAAAAAAACCAAAGGACTGGTAAGTGCAGATTGATAATGTGTTTTGTAGATAGATAGACTGTTCTCTGTGGCAGGTTATTAGTTGTGGAAGTCAGTCCAAATCTCATTGTCTTTTGAGGCAGTAAGTTGGAATGTGTAAGTTATGGCCAAATATTTATTGGTGTGAGGGACTGCTTCTATAAAAACATGAACATATCTTTGCCTTTTGTTTTCTGAAGGTATATAAGTAAAAACAGAATATGAAGGTCCCCTTTGAAAGAATTTGCTACAGTTTGTTGATAACTTGAAATCATAATGTAAGTTTCAAAGGGATCTCTAAGCATCCTGGGTAGAAGTCTTTCAAACTGTCTGCAAAGGCAGGAATGTAATTGAAGTCAGTCATGCTGTGGTAGTTATGAACATGTGACCTTTAGGTAAAAAGGTGTAGCACTCCTTTAAAAAAGTGTTTATACTGTTGGGTAGAGTTCTGTGAGTTGGTCAGAGTTCTGAGGTTGTTACAACAATACACATAGACCCTAACTTCAAACTGTCAGTGTTTGACACCTGGCTGATCTTGAAGCAGTTGTTTGTAATTTTTTTTCCCTCTAGGGATGAGGAAATGGATGGGGAGTGGGAAGCCCCTCAGATCCGTAATGCAAAATGTGAGACTGCACCTGGTTGTGGAGAGTGGGTGCGTCCCATGAAGAATAACCCAAAGTATAAAG
Source organism: Ploceus nigricollis (assembly GCA_013399945.1). Lineage (NCBI taxonomy): Eukaryota > Metazoa > Chordata > Aves > Passeriformes > Ploceidae > Ploceus > Ploceus nigricollis. The sequence goes on along the minus strand of VXBC01009842.1, from coordinate 392,706 downwards.
GAAAATGGAGAGCACCTATGATAGATAATCCTAACTATCAGGTAATAGCCAAATTGTTGGTCATTGCTAAAAGATACAGAGTTCAGCAGAGCAAGCAAGTCAAAGTAATGTATTTTCTTAGGCTTTTTTGCAGTATATTTCTATTTTAGAATGAGTCTGAATACCCTCACTAATTTGAGATTTTTTTGCTTTTAGTTTGCTTTTTTTTTTCCTTGAAGTATACTGGGAAACAATAATGCTTCTTGTATTAAAACAACTTACCTGTTTAAAGTTGCCTTTTGTACAATTTTCATTGGTACCATTTATTTAGTATGGTCTTCAGAATTGTATTCTGAATTACATTAGTGTTTTAAATGTCAGTATTTTGAATTAGTCTTTTTTTTAATATTAACAAATGAAGCCTTTCAGTAAGCAGATTGCGTTACTAGTTCTATTTTAGAGGAAGCATCAATTTTAGATAATTAAGTTCCCCTCCTCCCCTCCAAATAGAAGAGGTAATCAGCTGGATATTAAAGAGAGTTACTTTATATTAGTTATGGGAGTACTTGAATCTGATGTCTCGGAGGGTAAGATCCTAAGCAGGTTTGCAAACGAAATTTGGTTCTAATTTGCACAGGTATCATAAGGCTGAATTTTCCTTCTCTAAAATTTTCTCTAACATTTCTGGTAAGAGTCAGTTATTACTGTAACATCTACAGTAAAAAAGAAAAAAATACTTAGGAGGTCTGTCCTAAGCCATAAAATTGAGACCCGTCTGCCAAAATCCTACAGGCTATTTCCAATTCTGTTTTAGATGGGTTGAACTCTACTGCTTGTCTTTTATTTAAAAGTTCTTACTATTTTGAAATCTCTTTCAGAAGTTGTTCTTTTGGTGAGCTATAGGTAATGTGATTACATTTGTTTCCATTAACAGGGAATCTGGAGCCCTCGGAAAATACCAAACCCAGACTATTTTGAAGATCTTCACCCATTCAAGATGACTGCTGTCAGTGCTATTGGTTTAGAACTCTGGTCTATGACGTCTGATATCTACTTTGATAACTTCATCATATGCTCAGAAAAAGAAGTAGCAGATCGCTGGGCAGCAGATAGCTGGGGCTTGAAGAAATTAGTAGCAAGTGCTAATGAGGTATAAACTTTACTGTGTTCTTGATAGTAGAAAGTAGTGAGGAAGCTGTGGTGTTGGAAGAATTTTCTGTCCATTCTGACAGAATATTAATTTGTCTGCAATTAATAATTTTGCTGAGTAACTCTGATAGGTTTTCTGTCTTGTAGTTTAGCTTTTTAGCTTTCCCAGATGAATATTTTCTTGAGGTTAAAAGGGGTACTGCATTTACTTAAGCACCTAGTGAGAAACTGACTTCTTGTGAAGCCTTCTGCTGTTCACATTGATACTAGAAATTCAGTACCTGACAGCAAGTGAAAGAATGATGGCTGAGTTCTTACATGCAAAGACTTCCCCTCCCACCCCTCACCCCTATTTTCCCTTATGATTATATCCATAATATATATTCTTTTGATGCTTCCCTCCCATGAGGAATGAATAGTCTGGTGTTTGTTTCTGTTAATTTTAGGCCTTTGGCTGCTTAGGTGTGTGTTATGCAACTCTCAAAATATTGCATCTGTTCTGTTTCTATGTGGGCATCCACATTTTGTTTGTGTATTGCACTTTGACAGCCTTCCTCTCTCCTTCCCTATGCTGTGGGATAGATGTGCCCTGCCATATGGGATCATGGGCCCCTCCTGCACTCCTGTTTCTGTTTAATAGTCCTCTATTTTCTTTGATTAAATGGCAACAGCAGGCTACTGTTCTGGGGGAAAAACAATGGGTTGGTGGCAAATGTGGCCAATTCCTTACAGCTGCTGTTTGTCACAGAGAGAGGAAGTAGCAACAGCATATCTGCCCATGCAAGCAGGAAAGCTATCTCTTCACGCAAACTTGCCCTTTTCCAAAATGTTTGGGTTTGTGTCTGAACCTGTATCCGTACCTGTACACACAATGGCAAAAAAAGTCCTTTGAGTCCCCATGTTCCACTGTGCCTCTCAAACTTCCTTAGCTCCTGATGTACCCCTTACAGAGATGCACTAGGCACTTGCCTAAGTGTCTCTACTCTGTAAGTCAGAGCTGTACTGGGAGGACAATTTACTCCCTGAATAATTGGCTGTCAAAGGAGAGAAGGTGGTAGTATAAATGGAGCTAGCATTGTTCCTCAGGAACTGCTGCCCTCAGGCAGCTTTCAGCTGAGTTGGTACAGTGAGCAGGTATTACTTTACAAAGTTGTGTTGTGGCTGGTCTGGTGTGTTTGGAGTTCTGTATCTGTTCCTTCTTACTCAACACCTGCCACTTATTTGCAGTTTTTAGAGTTGTTGCTTTACTAGTATTGAAATGCAATATTGCTTTAGTCATTAAAAAGCAAAGGTAAAGAAGGGTTTTGGACAATATAAATGTATACAGTACACTTTATAAACTTATTTAATTGAAGAGCGGGATATAAATGCAGTTATCTTAATTTTTTTTTTTTTTATACAGCCTGGTATGTTTAGTCAATTGGTGACTGCTGCAGAAGAACACCCATGGCTCTGGGTTCTTTACATCTTAACTTTAGCTCTCCCCGTCGGTCTAAGTGTGTTGTTCTGCTGGCCAGGAAAGGTTAGTGAAATTTACTATATTTCTATTTGGTTTTATTCTTAATACTTTATTTGGAAACTCTCGAGCATCTGTGCAACAATGTGCCCTTTTAATATGCCACTGGTATTACTTAGCTTACAGTGCCTGTTTTATTCTTAATTGGAGTTGAAATAAAACAGATTTTTAATTTTTTGTAGAAATCAGATGAATATATTGACTTTAAAAAGCCTGATGTATCTAAGCAAATTACAAAGAGAGAACTAAAAGAAGAGACAGAGGAGCTTGAAGATGATGAACTAGAAGAAGAAAAAGAAAATGAAGATACTGATGAAGATGGTAAGATGAGTAAGAGTGTGTCAGCTTGCAGTTTGGTTAAAGACATGAATAGAGCTAGTTCATGGATTGCATTGTCAATAATTATAACCTGTTTTCTTAGACTTTGTGAAATGTGCCTTGTTCTGAGCCTTTTTTTGTCTTTGATAACTTCCAGTGAGTGGCATCTCATGGCTAATAGCTCTGATAAATATAAGCAGAAAGTAAGGGTCTACTCAGCATTTCTTCACTTCCAAGAAATGAACATGCTTCCAACACTATTTTTAATGTTTGTAGACAATGATACATATGTTGTACCTTCTAAATATTTCATATATTAAACACATTTTAATTATTCAGATATAAGTACCTGAAGCAGTTAAAGTCACTTTATTCTTTAAAATGTGTCTGGAATAGCTTTAAGTCTCTAACAAAAATCCACTTACACCTTTCTGGGAGGGTTATACTATTCTGTTGGTCACTTATTTGAGTTATTCTTGTTAAAACTGGAAAATACTTGAAATACTGAAATCTGCAGCTTCCTTTGTGTTACTTTTTAGCAACCTATTGCACACCTGCAGAGGTGTGTCCTACTGCCCAGGGGAGAAATTAATGACTCAGTAGGTTGAGCTGTACTCCAGCATCCAAGGATAAAATCATCCCGTGTTACTGTATGAAACATTACTGGGTACTACTCAGCTATAGCTTTGAGGTGCTGTTAGCATTTCCCTGTGTCTATTTAATGAATAAAAACCAAAGCAGCTAACTTACAATGCATTATCTTGACTTCGATGAGAAAATTTTTAGCTTCAGAACTCTGCAAGATTCTGCTTCTTATTTCACTCTTCCTTGGTGAGAACAAAGAAAGTGAGTGACAAGGGACTAGCATGGATAACTGGAGACATAGCAGACGTTCATGTTTTGTTGGGGTTTTTGTCTTGATACTGACATCACTTTGTATTACTGACTGAAAGGTGGTGGGTTTTGTCTGTCTGTGCACCATGTTCCATGAATGTTGATGGCTTCTGTCTGTACTACTTGAAAGTTCACTCATCATCGGCAGTTCCCATGCCATTACTGACAGGATTGAGTACATATTTGGCACAGTGCTTGCCACACCAAACTTAGTCCCTTTGCCTTGCTATTGGAGAGCCTTACCAAGGCACTTATTCTGGTTATGCTACATACATTCTTTACTTTAGCTTAAACTGTAGGTACATGATTTCAGTGTTGTATCTTCCTACATTTTCCTTTTGATCTTACTCTACTCGACCTGTTCTTTGCTCTTGAATTACAGGCTCTCTTTTATTCTACCCAGTCTTGATGCAGATCACAGTTTGTACCTAATATGCTGCTGTTGCAAGGCTGCCATTCCTCAATTCCAATATTCAGTTAATTTATTTAATTACAATACATCACTTAATAAATAATACCTTAAAATGTGTGTTTCAATGTTAGAAATAAGGCCCGGGCAATTGGGTCGGAACATTGTTCAGCTCCTACAGCTTTCTTAAAATGTACTTGGAACAGCTGTTCATGGTGTTACAAAGGTAGGTTCTATTTTAGACCGTTACTTTTCCTTACTAAACAGAACACAGAGTAAAACTAACCTAGCTCACTTTTGTATGACTAATCCAGGGTTTTCAAATAAATTCTAGGCTTCAGAGGGAAGGATTACACTTTGCTGTCATATGACTTCATTGTTTCTTGCTTTAAGAAGAATTGCTTAGCTTCCCTCAGCTTCCTGCCACCTTTTACTCTTGCAGGTTGAAATCTTCCCTTTTTTTCCTATTGCTCTTTTGCCTCTTTGTGTATGAAAGCATTAGAGAATTTGTCTTCTGCCTCCTTTTCCTGATTCTTTTTGCTACAGAGAGAAGAGAAATGGAGGAGACAAAAAGAGAACTTATAAAGGATAATACAAAGAAGATGGGAAGGGAGGCTCCTGTTTCAGGTACTGGGAAAGGGAAGCAGTTTGGGCCAGGACTTGCAAGTGGGTCTCTCCTATCTGTTTTCTTCCCTCTGCTTCCTTGTTGATGGTAGAACTTCACGCTGGTGAATGCCAGCTTCTATCAGGTGCAGATGCAAGTTTTTTCTGAGATTTCTCTCTACGGTATCTGTAGTCATAAATATTTTCTACTAGTATTTTTGTCACCTTATGATTTTTACGGTTCCTTCATAGTCATTACCTCCTCCTTTTGTTTTTTTTGGAGTTGAAGGCAATGGGGTTTTGAGCGTGGAATAGTGAGTGACTTGAAATCCACATTGTATCATGGGACCATTTAAAAAAGAAAGAAGAAGGAAGTGCAGCACAACAGCAAATTTTAGAAACACTTGGCGATTTCTTTAACACCAGCGACAATGAGTTGCTGGCAGAGTACTTCTTGAAGGGCACTGTCCATGGGATTTACTGGGTTTTTTTGTTCTGTGTTAATTTTTGTGGCATTGTCTATTTGTCTGCTTTGTCTCCTTGCTTTCCTTGACCTATAGAAAGATACTGCAGGAAGTAAAAGAACGTTGGCACAAAATGGAATTTCAGGGGCACAGTCTGAACCTTATTTGTCAAGTTCTACATTTATTCATATGAAATAATGCTTAAAGTACTATATAGTTAAAGTTAAAACAATAATTTTAAATAGTATAGTTTGCCAGTTCTGGGTTCTACAGCTTCTGATGTCTGAAGTTATTTTTTCTTTGGGTTTTTTTTCCCCCTCTATTGAAATTCATACTTATGGGAGGAGCTGGATTTGCATTTTATCATTTCCAATCTCTTTATTAGAATGTGACCAAAGGCTTTGTGAATTTCTGCCAAGCTCTTCTATTAAGGGCTTATTTTTAGGACAGAGATCTTCATCTACATCTTTCTTAAACCATGATCTTCATTATTTGGTCATATTTCTCCTTTTGATAATAGAAATAGAGACACAGTAGACACGAATCAGGTATATTGACATATGGCAAAACTAACTTCTTCGTTCATAACAATTAGTGAAGCTCTGTTTGGCTCAATATATAGCTATATTGCAGCCAAAGTTCTCGGTACTTCTACAGTACAAAGATTTGACTTCCTCAATTTGAGACAGAAGTCTCAAATATTTTAACAAATTAGGTATTTCTACATTTTCATCACCAAGAATCAGGATAGTCTCGTCTGCTATGTGACTACATTCTTAATTTGTATGGATACTTTTGTTTCAGTTTAACTCAGATGCAACAGTAAGAATTTGGTGTGGGTACAGATTTTTGGTATTTGTTTTTGGTTTTTTCCTATTTTTTTCACACCTAAGTGGTGCTTATGAGATGTAGGTGTGACCTGACAAGGACAGAATTGAGCACTACTTCACTGCTGTTTTTAACTCAGCCACTGGCAGACTGTTAAGTTCTAAAATGCCGATGAATATCCTTTCTGTCAGATTTAAGATTTGTTTACTTTTGATAGAAAGTATCATAAAGGGTACTGGTAGTGCAGTAGTAATGCAAGCTGGACATGCTTTGAGTGAGCTAAGGGGAGTACAGTGCTTTTCTGACTAGTTTCTGCATTGCAAAAATGCACAAGAAGGGCAGAAATAAAAAGCTGCTTATCCCTCAAACAAAACAGTATGTCAGAATTCCCTGCTGAAAAGGGGAAGTACCCTTAGGATGTAGGTGTCTCCCATGCTGGATGACTGATTACTGCAATATTTTACTTCCCCATCTAAATCAGAATTTTTTCAGTTGTCGTATTTTGGACTCTGCTCTCAAAACTGTCCAATACAATAGCTAGTTTTAAAGTAAAGTAAATCAAGGCCTTTAAGTCAGTAACAAGTCTGAGGACAGTATGGGCTATTATGAAAAGAGGCAAAGTTGGAGCTGTTAGAATTGGTTGTTAAATCTGGCAGTTATCACTTTCTCCTAATTCATGAGAATTCTACTCTCTGTGTCACAGAGATGTTTTTATGGGTTATTCTAAACAAGCAGTTCATTCTAGGACTGAAATTGGCTTATTTTCCTTACTACTATGTCTGGATATCGTGTGTTTGTAATATAGTTTATGAAGTAAAATTAACTTCTTCTGCAAAAGGTGAAGGTGGCGAAGATATTTATGATGATGAAGAAGAAAATGAAGTACCAGATGAAGAAGAAAATGAAGTTCCAGATGGAAGTCAAGAAGGTGATAGGTCAAATAAATCTGATTCAGAACATGAGGTAAGTTTGCATTTTTCCCTACTTTCTCCTTGCCATTGTCTGACATCATACTTTTAACTAAGCTCAGTTACCTACAAGTGTTTTTCTTCTGTTGAGCCATCAAACAAATCATGAGGTAGAAATATGCTTTCCTTTGAATTTGACACCTCAAATGCTCTGCATAAATACAGGTATAGTATAGAAGTGATCGGGCAGCTCCCTAAACATGAAATGTTTTTACAGGAATATAGTTTTTAACAGAATATTAAATGAATTTCAGGTCTTGAAAATCTGGATGCTGCAGCAAATTGGTCAGTTTTCATTGTGCTTCTCAACTGATAGAACATGTGCTTCCAACTGAATAGCCTTTTCTTGAGACCTAGAAAACCTTAAGTTTTTCAGTTACATTTTGGGAGTTTTTATTTCAAAATAAGATGTTAAGCAAAATGACAATACTGGTTTTGGACACAGCATCTGCAGTTTCATTTTTCTTGTGCAGATTAATCCAGTCTGCCAGATATTCTACAAAATTATTTTCATAAAATATCATTGTAGAATGGAATTTGTGCTTTTCTTGTTTGTCAGCTACTCATTATTCCTTCATTTAGAAACTGGTCGTGTCTGAAAGACTTTAGATCCACCCATTGATCATCTTGTGCTTGTCACGCCCTAAATGAGTCACTTTCCAGGTTAAGGGAATTGTTTAATGTTAACTCCTTTTCATGTAAAACTTCTAGGAAACTGTACCTTGCATGAGGTTGTGTTGTTTCAGCACTGAAAGTCTTTGTTAATTACCCCTTATTTTGTACTTTCTCTTGTTCCTGTAAGTTTTCTTTTCCTTGTACATTTACCCAGGAATACAGTATCTACTAAGATTCACATGACTTCTTGTGAAAGTAATAGCAAGCTCTGAATGTGTCTGTGGCATTACAGTGTCACAGTGAGGGCATGGCTTGCTTTTCTCTGAGTGTTTTCAGTGTGTAGGTGTTTCTGTTTTGAGTTGTCTGGAATACATAATGTACCCCATGTCCTCACTCAGGCTGGGCCACATTCTGTCAGCTGTTCCTTCTAAAGGAGGTGCCTGCCATTAAGTGATGCAGGAAAGTGAAGAAGCAATGCATGGTATGAGAATGGATTTCACGTTGGAAAGACTTTTCCTGTGCTTCTGTAAGCCCATTGCTTTTAAACTGGGAACACCACATCTGATTTAAGGACAGTTTGCTCTATTTGTAGCTCTCCAAAGGGAACAGTTAAAATGTTTTAAATGCATCTTACTTTAGAAGTGGAAATAAAAAAGCAAAAGGTGAATTTTAAGGAAGTTGGTAAATCAATTTAAAAGTCACTGCTTTTAAACCAGCAAAGACGTGGGCAAAAACAAATTTCTGACATCAGTTTAAACATACTATTCTCTTCTTTCTGAATATTGAAATGAAAAGTCTTCTACCCACTTTATTAATCATTAGATTAGTAGTGTGGAAAAAATGTCCCATCACTTAAGTGCTGCATTTAGTGATAACATGACAGGGGAATTCAGGAGGAGGAATAACGTAGTGTGCCAGTTTCAATAATTAAAATAAGCTTAAAATGTTAATGCTGAATTTATTTTTTTCCAGAAGAAAGAAGCTGATGAAGGAATGGGAGATCATCCACTGAAATCCGTGCGCAAAAGAAGAGTACGAAAGGACTGAGTTATTTCCAGCTGGTGTTTGCAGGTCTAGAGACAGTGACGGTAACTTTTGGTGTGCCACTTCAGTGGGCCTGGCAAATTCCTGAGCTTTGATGGGAAAAGGAGGGACTCATTGCTGTTTAACCTCCTATTTTAATTCTATGGCCTCTTTAACCATCCCAAACTTCCTCAATTCCCTTTTTTTAAGGATAAATGCTATCTGTGAAGAGTTAGCTGGTATTTCAAATTCAAAATGAAAGGGAAATTACAAGTTGACCAACTGATTTTTAGGTGAAGATTCTTAAGATTTGAAGTTTCTTAGAAATTAGTATTAGTTGGAGATAAACTTACTCTAAATATTTTTTTAAATAAATGCATTATAATACTTTTGTAGCTCTAGCACAAAATAAGCCGTTTACAGTTTTCAGCTTAAAGAAGATGGTAGTATAGATGTAGCATCTATAGCAGTTCACATTGCTATGAGAAAAGGTATTATTTTCTGTGCAGAGCTAAATGCAATAATTGGTTTTGTATGATGATTTTGTGCTAGCAACAATTTTTATTGTAAATTATTTATTTTAGTTGATCTTGTTACATGGGTGGTCACCTGTTCACTTTAGGCATTGGTTGCAGTAATTTATTTTCAAGATATATTTTAAAATAGAATACAAGTGGTAATTGATGTGATTTGTTTTACTCTTGAATGCAGATATCAAATCTGCAGGTCATATACAGATGATTTTTTCAAACTTTTATAGTTCTTATGTTCCAAACCAGAGTGGTATAACCTGTTTCTAGAATACTTGCTAAGTATATATTGTCACCTAAAAATATTTATTAATTTTTGCTTAATATGAAATTTATTGATATAGATAAGAATTTTTGATGGATGAAGTTTTTTATTATGTGAGTAACTTGGGTATTCTCATAGTTTAAATAAACTGCTTATTGTAAAGAAACATTGTTTCATTGAAGTTCAGCTGTATATTAAACAATAAAATTTCAGTCACCAGAAATCTCTTGCTGCTTGGCAGCTGCCTGTAGTAGTAGTAGAATGTGCAAATGCTAGCAAAAGTAGTCATACATTACAGTAGAAACACATTAATTCATAAGGAATCTAACATATTTTTTTGTGCCTGTCATAAAATTTGTCCACTTTAAAAAGAAATATTTTCACAGCAGATCCCATGGAAGTCTCTAAGAAATGAATGCTCAACCCTAATGAAGAAGCTAATGTCCTCAAGTGCTTGTTTTGAAGTGTTCAAAAGTTAATTATATTTGACTTCTATTTGGTGTGAATTACATGGAAATGTCTCTAGGTTTTTGTTTAATCTGGGGCTTTTTGTGTATTTTTTTAAAGTTAACTGCAAGTTCCCACCTCTCTATTTAGGGCCTCCATGCAAGAGGTAAGAAGCGAAGACTCCAGGTTACTCCTCAGCAATAGATAGAAGCTTTTACCAGTGTAGTGTCCTGCTGACAACAGTTACTGTGAGCTGTCGGAGCTCACCTTTTAAATGAATTATATTATTTCAGCTCACCTTTGAAATGAATTATGTCTGAGTCTGACAGAAGTCCTTTGGAATTGTTACAGCATTGGGGTGACCTGGGGGTCTGGTTTGTTTGCCTAGGGGTTTTGGAGGGTTTTTTTCTCTGATATGTGATAGTTTCTCTGGTTACTGTAGTTTCTTTGATGTGATTTACTTACTCCAGGGATTGGTCACCCCATGAGGGATGCTCATCTTCTCTTCAGGTTTTGAACCTAAAGTTCCCATTAAGTATTGATTGATGCCCCATCAGCTTTGATGATCTAGAGGTAGCATACATCCTTCTGCACATCAACTTACTTGGATGTAGACTTATGCTGGTAATTAGAGCAGAAATACCAGAGATGTTGAGGATTTAAGGCTCTAGAGGTAGGAAGCCAGGCAAAAGGGCAGCCCCTGTTCATTGACACAATGCAATGGTGAGATTTCACCCACACTTCCTGTGCACTCTCCATTTTTATCTGAACAGGTATTTCAGGAAACATGCTTCATCTTGCTATCATGGTTGCTTGAAAGAGCTTTAAAATTAACAAAATAATGATTTTCAGTTCCAGCATGTCTTGCTATTAAAACTGTCAGTCATCTTTGAAGCTCTGTAAGTAGCAAGACCTCTGCAGCCTGCACTCCCTCTGACAATGTTGTAGCTTGGTGGAAGAGTTCTTACTGAAGATGCCAGATCCCAGACTGAACACTTTATCTGCAGGGAAAGCCAAGTAGTACTGAGTCCCTTCTATTTAGTTACAGCTGAAGCTACTCTTCAGTTGGCATCTACATTCATGAAGGCCCGATGAAGTAATAATTCTGGGTTTTGTCTAATTTAAAGCTCACTAAAAGTGTAGGAAAAAGTAACATTTCTAACTTGGCTTAGCGGTCTCCCACATGGAGAAGTGCAAGTTTTAGCTTTTTTACAACAGTGGATGCAGTCTACTAATCCTTTTACTTTAGCAAGAAGAGAAAAGTACACAGAAATTTAAGATTGATGGCTGAAAATAGCAAGTGAGTCAGGAACTGAAGCTTTGTTAAAACTAGATTCATTAACTCAGGTTTAATCTCAATTACATCTCATTTTTCAGACAATTCAGCTACGTTGAAACCTTTAAGATGATTACTAACCCTACTGCTTTTTCACCTTTTGACTACAGATAGTTATGAGAAGTTTTAGGGTTTACAAATGTTAAACCAAACTAATTGAGACAAATGAAAAGTTTTTATTTGGTGTAAAGTCAGAAATACAATATCTTTAAAGTGTTCATAAGTTAAATGAAGGCCACAGTAGCGGGATGTAAAATGGCATGGAGATGAAATAACTGCTGTATACACACTGATGGATAAAATACCACTATCCAATCTACAATACAAAACCATGATTTTAAAATTACCTATACTGGGAATTGCTGAAGTCTAACAAGCGCATGCTGTGTTACCAGGTGATCTACAGTGCAGATGGAGATGGCAGTGACATGGCTTTAAAGCTACAATGGCTGTAATGCAATGCAATCTTTAGAAGTCAAGTGCTTGCTGTGATTTTTCTTCCTTTAATGCTCAAACTCTGGACTAGCCATGTGATCTATTCTACCTGCTAGCAATTCTTGGATTAATTTAGAGTTCAAATAATGTGAGAAAGTAGTCTATAGATGATTAGAATTAATTTTAGGTGTTGACAAGGACCCCATGACACAAATAGTATCAATCCATTTTTAATCATAGGGTTTCTTGACCCAGACTTGTAAACAGCCCCCAAGACTGTACTATTAGTGCTTTGTTTGCAGTCTTTTGACTTTGTTTAGTGTCTTTTGACTCCGATGAGCTTTGTACAACCATTTTAAATGGGGAGAAATGGGAAACCTCACCTTTGGGAGGGGGGAACCTCACAATGTCAACTACACTTGAGACACAGCAGTACCTAGCTGCTACAAAACCTGGGATTTGAGAGGGATTTCTTATTCTATTACACTGAGTCATTCACACCATGCTTTAGAGAGATCCTTGAACTAGTGGTTTCCTTTTAAAAGGTCAAGTAAAATGGCTTCATTACTGAAGCAACAACTCAGTCCTAGCCAACATCCATAAGTCAGTCTGCAGTGCTGCTGCAGGGCAAGATGAAACAGATGGAACTAAGTACTGCTAAAATTTACATACTTGTTTGTATTTCAGCTTCTGCTCTCCCTTAATACTGATTATGCTGGACATGCTGCCTCTCTGGGAAGTGCTCAGACCCATAATCTGGGCTGAGCTCCCCTACAAAACCTCACGTTCAAGACAGGAAAAAACAGCACCTTGACAACAGGCATTGCTCAGAGCAGCACACTTTTGAGAGGCAAAATCCATCTTTGTTCCACTGCATCCTTCTGCCTTTGATGTTTCTATGCAGTGCCTCAAGAAGCACTTCACAGGTGTAGGCTGTGAGGCAGGAAAACAGCTGCTTTGAGGCCTGAAGCAAAGACAAGTTTGGCACTGCAGGAGCAAAGTAAAAGGCAGGAAGGAAAAGACTTGTTCTCAGTTCCTCACTGTAGACTGTTCACGAGCATGAGGAGCACTGCTGACCTCTTTCTGCAACGTTTATCACTCAGATTTTTACTTAACTTTTCATCACACAACAGAACTTCAGGAAGATCATACATTGTGATGATGTGCCTGGGCATTCTTCAGGGAAATGGGAAAGTAGCAATAGTTCCAAGTGTACATACTACATCTGATACTGCATCAGTTTGGTATTTCCCTGATAAGTTGCTTACCCTTGTTGCTCCTCTTACCTTCCCCCTTCCCAAAAACATCTAAGGTGTTTTTCTGTAAGTAAGCCCTGCAAACAATGTCATACTGTTCCTACTTCACAGAAATGCTTAACTGGTTTATAGGTTTTTGTTTCGTTTTGCAGAACTATGAACAGTACTATGCAGTAAACACATCTGAGGTGCAAAAAAGTGATGCAGTAAACTCTGAATATTTTTATCAAATGGGGTTTCAACACAATATTTTAACACAATATAGTCAAGAAATCTACCCTAAGACCTCAGAGTACCAACAGACCTTTGTTTAACGTGACAAGCTAATCTTCTTTTTAGCAAGATATGATCATTTTTAAAACAAATACAAAAATTTTGTAATTATCTACACTACATTTGCACATTGCTAGATCTTAATATGCAATCTTCTGTCTCCTGTTCATGATAATGCTCTTAATTCAGTTTATTACCAAAGTCTATAATCTTTGAGAATCCAGTAAGCCACAAACTAAAGTATTTTAGCTTATGTAGCCTATGCCAGTTAAAACTAAACAAAAACAAACCCCAGCAGCAATACAATGACATAATCTGTGAATCAACTCTTACTTCCTTTTGCTTTTTGTGTCAGTTGTTTGGAAAACACTAGATGCTGACATCAGATTTTCTATATACTGTCCAAGAACTTGGTTTTCTGATTTCAGTTTCAAGTTTTCTTCCTTAACAGCATCTACTCGTGCTGAGAGATCTGCAAAGGTGATATTATAAGAAAAATATTAGATACTATTGCATACAGTAATGAATATGTTCTATGGGCCTACATCAGACTAGTCACACCTTTAATCCAGAAAACATTACCATAGTAATTATTTTATAAAACATTCTCCTACTAATCTTTTACCTAAAGGCCATTTTTCCTCTGTTATTTTGTAGTGCAGTATTTTGACCAACTTGTTAAACTTACTGCTGGTCTGTAAGTTTATTACGTTCTTGAATTTTTGAATTAAGCTACTGCAAGCTAAATTTCTTGGAAACAAAGAGTTCAGTGATGAGCAGCCTCAGATGTGTGTCTTTTAATAAGCATAGATATATTAGCTGTATCATCTGTTCTGCTTGCTGTGTATTACCAAGGTCGAGCAAACGTAATGCTGCATAAACAGGAAGAAGAAAACTATTTCCAAGACTTTGGTTTTGTACCTTCAGCTGTATTAAGTGACATACTTCTGGACACTGTGACTAAGGGCAGAACAGTAAAGTTCTCTTCTTTTGCTTATTACTGTGTACTTGTAAAAAATCTGATATGTCAAGCTGCTAACCTTCAAGTGTGTGCTGCAGTTCCAAAACTTGATTAATAAGCCGTGTTTTCTCTTCTAATTCCACCTGATTCTCAGCCTCAACAGCTGCAATAAATCACGAGAGTTTTAGTGCAACCTCTGTTAACAGTTAGAAATTCTACTAAATAGAATAACAATGAAGAACAAGATCATTAAGAATTTATACCATCCATATCGGCGTTCATCATTGCGGTAGGGGCTCTCTCCTCTTTTGAAGAGAGTTTTCTTGAGCGGTACTCTGCTTAAAGAGAAAAAAAAAAATGGAGGCAGCAATTATTGGAACTTCCATTATATTTGAATTTAGATGTATTTTTCTAATTCTGAAGGGTCAGTGCTTTAGCCTAAGGCAGAGCAACCTTTTTCACCCTTCTTTTAATTATTTTTCTAGGCCTCATGCCGTATGTACCTATGGTTCGTTGAATAACTATGCCTCTGTTTACAAAAATAACTGATCTAGATTACTGCAAAGCATGAAATATCGCCGTTTCAATGATGTAATCGCCGCCTTCTCAGCTGTGATCATTCTGGAACGGGTTATTCTAGAACTGGCTATTCCTGAAGGCCGAAGCGGAATGGCTCTGCATTGTACCCCCGCCACCCCTGGCTAGTGCACGNCCTACTCCGGCACGGGGCGGTGCTCCCTTGACACGGCTGTGCCCCCTCACGGGCTCCTGCAGCCGTACCCGGCCCCCTCCCGTTACATCCCGCTGAATGGCAAGTAAGATAATGTTTCTGATCAATTCGTTCTGTGCCCATACGCCGCCAGTGTTCAAAGCAGCGGTCCTCAATGGTTGGTTGCTCTGCGTAGTGTCCAGAAGAGATTAAGGCATTTGTTCCCTGGTGTGGAACCCCTTCCGATTTAGGTAGGTTGGCAGAGCCAGAGAGGAAGGTCCGAGAAAACACCGTGTGTGTAGCTGCTGTTAACTCCCAGGTGCTTTTATGTGGAGCTCTGGGAGAAAGGAGCCTCCCAGACGGAGTCCAGCGAGTTTTCCCTGCCGCAGTTCAGTGCCGTGTACACCTGGCCCAGCTGCTTCCAGTCTGGCACGTCAGAAGCCTTTCTCACAGCAGCGTCCAGAGTGAGAAACTTGTGCTTTAGCTCCGCGCCTCTGGGTCTCACAGCGCTGAGATCACATCACACAAGAACCTCAGTAACTTCACGGAGTTGCTCTCATCTAAGGGCTCAGTAGCTCCAAAACACACTCCTGTGTCATTGTTCTTTCCCTGGCTCTCTGGAGGGAATAACCCTTGCAGAACACGCTGCGCAGGGTCCTCACTTTGATGCTATAGCACAGTCTGTGAGCCACAGCAAAGGAATGAAAACATTTCATGACCTGAGCTAATTTTGGTGGCTTCACCGAAGTGACTGCACTGCATAACTTGTAGTACTATGTAGTTTCAACCATATGTTGCAGTGAAATATATTCATATTGTAACTGTAAATTGCAGTAATGTATCTAGTTGTAAATAAATAATTCAATGCTGTGCAGACACTCAGGAAGATAAAGGCATTTGGAAAGTGAGCCCTCTACTGTATTTTTAAGTACACTTCAGAAAGTATATTTCTAATGTCATCTTCTGGCTGCCTCCACACTATTATTATTATTGTATCAATGACTTTTTTTAACCTTACAATCAGATAAGTTCAGATTAGACTGAATGCTATTCAAGGTCCGAAAATGTACTGCAATTAGAGTCTTGCTATCCATCTGTACTGGAAAATGAACCTGTTTCTAGTTCCATTAGCTAGTTTACTTAAACATCTCTACAAAGGGCATTTTCAACACAGCAATCCTCCTTATTTCTTTCAAGCAGTCCTCTCAGGTGGTGGCTGGGCTTTAGGAGCTTGTTGGAAAGTTTCCTTGATTGCTGTTTTTTAAATGCCAGATGCTTGCACTGTTTTGATCTTGCTTGCTGCACTGGCAAACCTGGCAATCAGCAGGTTCTCCTAATTCTTTCTAATGAGACAATCTCCAGCACTTGCATTAACAGGGGAAAAAAATTACTGCCAGATTCTCCAGGTGTGTACAAATGGATGGAGAGCTTGCTTACCTGGTGAAGAACATGCTGTGTTTTTATACTGTAAGAGGGGGGAAAATTATTGTGGGCTGATCTTGAGGAAATGCACCTCTGTGCTGCAGAAATTCCACTTTTCTTGCTGCATTACAGTTGGAGATTATTGTCAAAGCTGTCCCAAAATGAGCAAAAGGGGGAAATCCTTGATGTAAAATTACAAGACAGAATGGAAACCAGACACATTGGCTCCTGTGCTGTTGTAGCTAAAACAGTAGTCATTTCAAGAACTGCTGGTTTACCTCCTGTTTCCTTTTCGGTATTGTACCGTTGGGGTTCATTCTACTTTGCCTGGTTGTGGTTTCTTCTGATTCTCAACTCTGAGCATGAGCACCAGGATGAACACCTTTTCAGAAGTCAACCCCTATGAGAGGTTTTTTTGGTTTTCCTATAGAGAAAGCTGTTGTTCTGAGCTTCCACTGCTGGCATTGCTGAGGGGTTATCAGCAGAGAGGAGATGACATTTCTAGTCTACAGAGTGCTGTGTGTTACGAGGTTAGCATTGAATGGTCCAGGGACCAAAAGGTTTGGATTGATACTGCTGGGTGCAAATTCCACAGAGAGAATGCTGAGATCATCCTGTGTTCCCTTAAAAAGACTTGCCTTCCTAACGCTTCTTCTGTTTTCCAGTGCAAAGAAGGCAACTCCAGAATTCTAAATATCCAGTACACCACTACTTTTAAACAAACAAACACCAAAAAACATGCACACACTCAAAACACAAATGCAAAAATACCCAAACCAAATATATCACAGAATAAAGGTACACAGCCCAAAGTATTCTTGTATGAGAAATCAACCAAGAAACCAGAAGCTTAACTGATCACATGATTTATCTACTGCCTTTTAAAATTCCTTGCCTCACCTGTCTTGCATTGTGTAATATATTATAAATTAAATTTTTTGTGCACTTTAAATGTAAAGCTTTAGGGACTTAGGAAGTATCCCCAACAATCAGATTCCTTTTATAACACAGAATGTGTCCCAGGATGCATAATATGCACCTATGCGTATTATGACACCAAGTTGGCTGGGAGTGTTGATCTGACAGGTCCTGCACTTGGGTCACAACAACCCCAGGCAGTGCTGCAGACTATTTTCTAACGTATTTGGTTAAATCAGAGGAGGCATTCATGATATTGTCATTATATTAAATTTATAGGAACAAGTTTCAGTTTAGAAATGAAGCTATCTATACTTGTATCCTAAGTTCTAGTTAGAGTTTCTAAAAGTAGCTGATGTCACTGGCAAAAGGAATCAATTTATTTAGTTTCACTGAAAGAGCAATTTTTGCTTGAAATAAAACAACCTCCTTAGGATAAAATGCATCATTAATAGTTTACCTGAACTCATATACAGGTAAACTTACAAACTGAGAGGAGAGGATTTTATTGCTCTGCACTCAGACTCTCAGTCATTGCTGCTAATGACAAACATTTTCAGACATTTTATTGCTAAAACTCTGTTTTACATCCTGTTTTTCCCATGGCAAACAGTGCAAACCAACAAGCCTCTGACTTCCCTTTTGGCGACGTTCCAGGCAGCAGAGGCGCCTGCATAAACTGACTGATGACAGAGGCTTCACTGTTCACCACTAGAATAGAAATGTATCCTTTTCTTCACTAACAGAGGAAGGCATTGTACCTATTGCTGAGATGACTTTGCTATTTGAACTATACTGTTTGCTCCTCTGACTAATTATTGCCACAAAGAAAAAGACAGAAAGGAACACAAGTGGCTTAAGTCTTTTTCCTTGCATTGCTAACTCTCGAGATCTTTTAACACCAAATCTTCATTCTTTTGTTTCTTTGCAGAAATAACAGACTCTGAGGAGTTGGGTTTTTTTCATGTAATGTTGCTTTACACCAAATTCTCTGCAATTCTTATTACTCTTTCAGAGTAACCTCAAAAAGCTTTTGTAGCCTAGTGCATATTCTTGAGCAAATTTACAACTGGGGTCTTCTGCTAAATGCAGAATTTAGAGTACTTAGATTCTGCTAAATGCAGATTTAGAGTACTTAGACTGTGCTTTTTCCAACTAAATCAATTTATATAAAATGAGCAAATACTTTGGTTTACATTGTTCTAAACTCATCTGTGTCCTTACTTATTGTGTATGTCTTGGTTTTGCCTTAGGTCTGAGTGAGAATGGCACCTCATCAGATGATGTAACCTGTGAACATACAGTTGGAATGAAAAAATGCAGTCTCATTAGAAAGTCTACAAAAAGCAAGCCTCAGGAAGTCATAATTTCTTTTTATCCCCGAAGAGGCCTGCCTTCATATAGCTACATACAGATATATAGCCAGCATATAGCTGCATCCTATCCTTTGCAAGATTGAGCATGAGTGCAAAAGTTCTCGTTTCTACTGACTCCACAAAAATGCATTTTTAAATAGATTGAGGAACTGAACTCTTTGCAGCTTTGGGCTGTGAATACCACCATATATTACATAACATTGTCCTCTTAACTGGGTAATCATCAGCTATAGGTGTGCCACCAGATTTTGTGGAAGGATATTTAGCAAGGTTCCATAAAGTTTTACTGGTAACTTAATTAGATGAAAAACTGCTTTGTCTTTCTATAAGTTAAGGGTTTGTATCTCCTTTTAAAAGGATGGGTTTACATGAGAAATGTAGTCACTAATGTTGGCTTTCTGTAAAGCATATTTGAAAAAAGAGTAAGATAATTTCTAGGTACTCTTCAATGAGTAAAGAGGGCCTTGATCTGCTTATTCAACATTGATTGGAAGTACAGTAAAGAAATTTTTGCAGATGTTGGACAACATTTCGCTGTTTTGTTTTACTTTTAGCTTGATTTCCTCTGTGCTTTTGTTTGGGTTGGTCATTTTTTGAGGGAACTTTATCTAGTGCTTTGAGTTTCTAAATTGAAAGATATTTCTTTCATTAAAGATGGAAATATTTTCACATGTTTTGCTTGATTTCATGTGCTGTTAATATTGCTATTAAAATACTTTCCAGAAAGTTTCTATCTTGCTACCATTTTGTGTTTGTCTTAATTTAAATTGAAGTGTTTTATTTTTAATACCTGCATATTTAACAAATAGAAAGACACTGCTGTTTTGAAAGAGCAATAGCTATTAAATATGCATGGCTTGTGCTTGGTTAAGGAGGCTCAGTAACCCCTGTTGCTTTGACACAATGGCTTTTCACTGTACCATGGAAACTTTGATACGAAGGCTGTATTCTGATTATCATTCAGATTGTACATCTATAGCATCTTTGCCTGTTTAGTATCTTTCCAGTATGTTTTAAGAAAGGGGGGGAAACCTTATGCAGTAACAGATGAGCTTAAGTTCACTAAAACCAGTGCACCTTTGTGAACCTTTTTAATATTTTAATATTTAAATTTTGTCTTAAGTTGCAATGCAAGATGTGGCTGGGGGTGTGTATTCTATTGCCATCTGTTAGAACCAGGTGGGGCAGTTACCTTCTGTTAATTGGGCCACCTGCTAAAACCAGGTGGAGCAGTTTTCTTTATCTCTTCCACAAACCAATCCTCCCTCCAGGAAATATCTTCTGTTAATGGGCCATTGAGTGTCACTGCATGACTGATAAAATTACATCATCCCATTGGGAGAGGCTCTGCCCAGGGGGAGGAGCCAAACATGACTACCTGGATAGAATTGGAGATTTGGAACACCACAGGCAGCCTTTTCCCACTGGATTCCCAGAGGAGCAGCTTTCTTCTCCACTGGATTCCCAGAGGAAGACCAGGCCTATCTACAACACCACTGGATCTTCAGAGTAAGGCTACACTCCTCTATAGGATCANAGTGGGACGATCATCCCAAGAGGGAAGTGTGCCTCCCATCTTTTACTTTTGTCCTTGTAAAGGCTGCGAGGGGCCAGAGTCCAGAGCTAGCCAGATCAGACCTGAAAGGCCCCGGAAGATCAGCCATTTACAGCCCTGACCAACAGGGTGTCAGGTCGTATTCTGACTCTGCCAGTGGTTTTCTTGTACTGTTGTATTTGTATTTTAATTTTTCTAGTAAGGAACTGTTATTCCTACTCCCATATCTTTGCCTGAGAGCCCCTTAATTTCAAAACTATAATAATTGGGAGAGAGGGGATTTACATTTTCCATTTCAAGGGAGAGTCCTGCCTTGGAGCAGGACACCCATCTTTTCAAACTAAGACAGATTTTAGTGCCCAATATGGGGCCTGAGGGCATAGAGAAAAGGGT